>RJWT010019519.1:0-18365 GCA_004365215.1 Cuniculus paca
TCAAGCAATGACACAGAAACATTAACACTGAATATCTTCTCCCTGGCAGTGTTAGCTTTCCCAGGGGTTAACACTCATCTTACTGGATGTTCCTTGAAAATGAAATAAGGAGTCCGACCTGTTACTCTCTGTCCCAGCTCTGCATTTGTGCGAGGATCTGGTTGGTCCCAACGTGAGTGTGGGTCCCAACGTGTGGGTCATTGGGGCCGCAGGGCACACGGTCTAACAGGGGTTAGACCTCTGCACACTTGTGGGTGACCAGCAGTGGAGATGAGAAAAATGTCTATAGTTTTTCATGGGGCAAATTTTGCAGGTTAGCAGTAAACATTTTAGATACTATGAACAATGCTGAGATTTATTCATAAGAATATTTATCATGGCATGATTCTAATAGGAAAACTAAAGATAACAAGAAACAAATTACCTGGCTGAAATAATTATTATAATATGCTGGGGTGCTTCCCACAAACATCTAGTGACATTGAGAAGATGTCTGTTATGACAGTCGTGATGCCACGTGACAGCTCACGGGGGCTTTGTTCTGTGCTTTGTTCTATTTTTGATGGACACACAATAAGACTAGGTGTTTGCAGAGTCCAGTGTGGCCCTGCGACGTGTGGCACTGTGACGTATGGCGACTGTACAATGGATTTCTCATCATTGCTGACAGCACTTATCATTTCTTTGTGCTAAGAACATTCAAAATCCTCTCTTCTTGCTATTTTGAAACATAAAATGTCATCATTTGTGCAGTGACCTTTGTGTGCAGTAGGACCCCAGAGGTATTCTGCCTGCTGAGGACAGTTTACACTGGCCAGCCCCCACCCCCGCACCTGGCCGCTGGGCACCAGGGCTGTGCCTCAGCTTCCATGAGATCAACTGCTGGATTCCACACACGAGTGAGACCATGTAGGTCTGTCCTCACGCGGCTGGCTTGTTCCAGTCGCCCAGTGCCCTGCGATGTGGATCTCGCTGGTGACTAGGGACATTGAGGGTCTTTTCATGCACCTGCTGGGCATTTGTGTGACTTCCTGCACATGTCCTTTCAAGTCCTTTGATCGTCTTTAAAATTGAGATTTATTTATTTATTTTTGAAGCTATGGAATTGGGTTTTTTTTTTTTTTGGTATATTTTAGAAGTTAACCCCTCATCTGAGGTATGGCTTAAATATTTTCTCCTGCTCTGTAAGTTGCCTTTTCACAGCATAGAGCCTGCAGTTAATAAGGTATTGTGCACTTAACCATTTGTTTGGAGGGTAGAGCTTGCCTTAAATGTTTATCACAGAAAACAAAAGCAAAAAGACACTGAGAGGCACCACACGATGGCTGGAGGTAGAGTGTGTTACCAGGATTGTGGGACAGCAGCAAGCCTGTGTGATGTGTCCACGCTCACAGGGTTGTACACATTAATTAGAGTATTTTAAATATCCCAATTATACCTTACTACATCCTGGGGGAAAAAAAGGGGGGTCCTTGAGAACATCTTTAACAGCATGGAAAGACCTGTGGAAAGGACGACCTCCCTTTAGGAAATGTTTAAGCTGAGGACACAGGCCTGTGTTCACAGTGTGGACACAATCTCAGGCCCAGGGAGGCTCAGGACACCAGCAGCGATGTGTGGGTGAGTGGAGACAGAGGTGCTGGTTGCTGACTTCATCTTATACCTCGTCCACATGTGCAGATGCCTCACGTCGTACTGCAGGACATACAGATAAATAGTACACCTCAAAAAAATAAAAAACAAAAGAATCACTCCACTAGATTGCTTGTGTGATGTAGGATGCCTGTGTTTAAGATACTTTTATTTTTTCTTATTTGTACTTTCTAAACTTTTCCACTCCAAGCATTTGATAATTTAATAAGCAAAAGCACATGCTGTCAGACATCGGGCACTGGAGGGGAGAGGACCGTTTTGATTATCAGTGCAGATGAAAAGCCTTTCGTCTTCCCAGATCACAAACCCTGAACTTGCTGGTAGAAGGGGGAGCAAGAAAGGAGCACAGGTGGCAAGCAGGAGGGAGCAGGGAAGGACTGAGGGTGAGGACGCCCCTGAGCCAGTGGGTAAGTCGAGGCAGCACTTCAGAGAGATGCCTGTTACTCTCCCTGTGCAGGCGCTGAGGGTCTGCACGAACCTGGCAGCCACCTCATCAGTTCCCTGGGTTGACTCTCAGGTCCCCCACGGCGGGACTGCCCCTTCTCGCGCCTCTCCGTTCTGCAGGAGGACAGTGCAAGCACAGGAGCTCGTGGTCGGTCCTTCGCACCCATGTTAGGTCTGGTCCTCTTCCAGCTGGGTTCCCCCGGGTGGCACAGAGACACCCAGGGAGCTGGACGCTCCAGATCCCTGCAGGACCTGCCTCGCCTCTGGGGACTGATGAGCTCATTTCTGATTCACAGGAATCAGAGAAGGGTGGTGCGCAGCAGTGTGGCAAGAGGACCTGGCGCCCAGCTCTGTCCGACCCAGTGGACCTTGGCAGTCAGTCCCCTTCCCAGGGCCCCAGTGCTGCTGGTCACCAGGACCGGGATGCAGCACCTGGCCCACATGGAAAGAGTCAGTAGCTGCACTCAGCAGTATCCAGAGGATGGGTGGGTGGCAGTGCGTGGGTCTCCAATACGACTGAGGTCAGCCACGAGGCGGAAGCCAATGGTGTGGCACGCAGGTGTCCCACAGACTCTCCCGGTCAGGATCCGTGATAGAATACTAATGCGAGTCCTGCTCTCGGTTAACAGCTGGCTCCCCTCCACCCCAGCCCTGGCTCCCTCTGGGGAAGGAGCCGGAATAGGTGCACATCCAGTTCCTGAGCTCGGCAAACCCAGGGCCCAGCAGCTGGAGGCCAGCAGAGACCAGGAGCCTCGGTGCAGTGAATGAGCTCTTTCTCCCCATGCCAGGGACGCCTGGGTCAGCAGCCCACTAGCCCCGTGGTGACACATGGCCTTGACGTTATCACAGTGGCCAGCTTGTCCCTGTGGCTGCAGTGGGTGTGTGGGAGGAAGTGGGGTCCGGATGGTGGGCAGTGCCTTGGGCGCTGCACCCTTCCTCCCTTCGTGTGGGTGCAGGGCTGCACTGGCTGCTGGCCCCCTCAGATGGCCCGGGTGACCTCCTGTGCATCTGCTGCTCCCCTTTACTTTCTGCTGGATGTGGGGAAGCCTCAGACTGCCAGGCAGCGGACACTGATGTGTGCTTTCATTTTTGTGGCCAGAGCCACGGGAATAATTACGGCTGGTTTTGTCTTTTCCTGAGAAGAGGCTCTGCGTGCTTGGAAGAGAACAGTATGACTGCAAGGTCTGTCTCCCCAAGTCCTGAGAGCACAGTGGCCCCACCTGTCCAGTCTTGCAGTCCTGGAATCAGACTGGGTCCTCCTGTCTCAGCCTGCCCTTTCCCATGCTGTGCACACTTGCGCATGCATGCACTCTCTCTCGCACGCGCACCCTCCCTCCCGTGGCCCCTCCCCTGCAGGGTGTCCTGCTTCCCTGGTGACCTGTGTGGGTCAGGGCCAGTGGCGGGCACAGCCCACGCTCAGATGCAGCAGCCGTGTGAGAAGGGCAGCCAGCAGTGAGTGGCGGCGGGAGACCATGGGCAACACCGTCCTGCGGGCGCTCGGGTGAGTCCCGACTGGGCTGGGGTCACCCTGGAGGCCAGGGCTGTGCTGCCAACGTGGATCTGGGGTCCCCAGCCCCGGGTGAGGCACTGCTTATCTGGAATTCAGGTTTAGCCGGGACTCACTCATGCACACACACTGTGTGGCGCCCCTAGCCTGCTTCACTGGAAGCTTTCTGCCCCTCTGGCCCCATTGCGGGGTGCGGGACCGGCCTTCCCGCCTGCAGCTTCGTGGCTCAGTCCGAGAATGAGCCATCAGGGTCTTGGAGGCCTGAAGCTGTGCACCCTGAACACCGCTGCGGGGCACCTTCCTTCCTGTGCTGTTCCGCCCTGCACACTTTAATGCTTCGTGGCTCAAGGAGCCGGCGTAGATCGCCGCTGGCTCCACGCTTGTGCTCTGCTGGGCTCCAGCACGGGCTTTACAGTTCCCGCCCCGCCCTGACCTGCAGAGCTGTGTGCAGGGGCTGCCCTGCAACCTGCCACCTTGCTCTGCCTCGGCGGAGCCCTGGTCACCACTCCTGTGTCCCCAGGCAGGACGCTCTGTCCCTGTGAGCCAGCATCTCAGGCAGGCTTCTGGATGGGGTCTGCAGACTTTCCCATCATCATTGCCTGCGTTTTCTCTTCTCTCTGTGAACGTGGCCTCTCCCCACGTGGGCCGAGCACCCCAGTGCCTCCTGCCTCACAGCCAGTCCTTCAAAGGCTGGGCTCAGGAGCCCCTGGTCTCCTTAGAGCAGTGGTGGGGAGCCCGCGGCGTGTGGCTCCCGTGGGCCGTTTGTTATCACTGAAAGGTCTAAAGTTTCCCGCCGCTGCCCTGGAGCTTGGCATGGAGCAGGGCTGAAGAGTGTGCATGGCTGGTGGATTAAATGTGCTTTTCTGCCTTAGACACGCACGGATCTTGGGCTCTCATTGGCTGCCCGCCACCCTGGGGAGGTTTCCACGTCAGGTCCTGTGCCTGGCTGACAGGGTCTTGCTCTGAAGTGCATTTGCAATCATATTTACCTGTCCAAATGTTTGACCCACAGCGCCCAGGGGCCAGGCTGCACCCTCCTGGCTGCTGCCCGCGTGACTGCTTCAGCGCTCTCATAGATGGCTTGAGTGCGTTCCCCGCACGGGACACACCCTGCCTGGCTCACTGTGCCACGGCTCTCTGAGAGCATTTGTCTGCAAGGGGTAAAGATGCTTTTGAATCTCTGAAATCTGTGGAGACTGTAGAAATAAGGCTCTGAATGAATATTTCTGGCAGGTTTGGAGACGCATGTGAAACTCTCACTGAAATCGGGGGAGCGCAGGGCAGAATGATTTTCAGCACTGGGGCTAAAGAACCCCTGCTTGCCTTTTCTCCCTCTGCCTGTTGTGTCTAAAATGTTCCTATTATATCTGCCACTGTGTTCTGACAGGGTCGCCATCTTTTCTGAAAACAGCTTTGGACTTCTCTGCTTCGTAGACTTTTACAATTTTTATTAGAATGTTTGCATCATGGTTGCACTCCTTGTGGGGAGTATGTCCCTGTACATAACAACCTTACTTTATAAAAATTAAAGCAGGGAGAAGACAGACTTGGTTTGTCCCAGCGGTGAGTGGAGACAGTTAGCTCAGAGCTGGGCGCGACTCGGTTTGCTGACTCTGTGGTCGCACATTTCCTCTCCTGAGCTTGGCCAGATGCCTTCTGTTCAGGCTTCCAATCTTTCTGGCAGAGAGGCCTGGATGTCAGCTCTGTTCTAAAGTCCAGGCCGTTAGAGGACGAGGACGGCCAGGCTTTGGAGGCCGTCCCTCTAGGAGTTCCCGTGTTTGGCCTGCATGTGAAGGAGCCCCAGGCTCAGCCAGGCAGGAGGCTTGCAGTGGGACTTTTGGAGTGACCACCTGACTGTCCGCTCCACGCCATGTGGGGGCTGTATTGTCACCCTCATTTACCCTGAGTTTGGAAAGAACACAACATTGAATATGAAATGGGCCACGCAATTGGACATACTTATTAGCTGGTCCTGGGAGAGATCTTATTCCCAGGAAGGAGAATAGAGAGATTTCTGTAGGGAGACTCAGGAAGACAGCTGAATGACTTTGCTAAGAGATCGAGAGAAAGAAGGTGATTTCTTTATAAAAACAGGTATCTTTTATCAACTTTAATGAGGTATAATTCACAAATAAAAGTCACACATAGTTAGAGTGCACAACAGGATGTAGGGATACACATACACATGGTATATGATCGCCACGGTCCAGCTAACTAACGTGTTCCTCACTTCACAGCCACTCCTGCGTAGGTGTGTGCGTGTGCGTGTGGTAAGAACTGAAATTTACACCAATGAGCACGTCCCTGAAAAATCATGAAGCCAGATCAATAACTTCTATTCCAGCAAAAGCTCAGCTCTCTGGGTACCCTTGTCACGTGAGCCTGTACCCAGCCTCGATATATCTCTGCTGTGTGCACGAGTGTCTGTCTCCCTCCATTAGAATACAAACCCTGTTGACCCAACGACGCAGTGTCTTGGTTGCTGTCCCCTGGCGCCCTCCTCCTAACCCCTTCACCTGGCTGCAGTCCACACACTGTCACTCAGTGCCTTGCACCTGTCTCTCTGGGCTGCACGCTGACCAGGCCCATCCAAGCACATAGGCCTCCACTCGCTGGACAGAGACCTTTCAGAAGCACGTGGCCAAGGTCTTGGTGCAAGTGCACAGGTGGCCTCCTTGCCGTTCCAGACCGCTGCAATCCACAGCTGTGTCTAGGACACGTGTGGGCTTGGTGTGGACAGCAATGTCATGTGCGTTTGACCCCGGTCCTGCTGACCCTGTCGTCCTGACCGGTTCCTCTGTCTCCCTGAGCTCCAAGTCCCTCATACAGTGTGGGAAGCAGCAGATTCCTAGATGCTGGGTTTATCTGTGAAGATTAGATGACAGCATGCGAATGTCAACAGGGACACAGTAGGCAAAGAATCAGTGACAGTGGCTGTTCTAGTTTTGTTGTCTAAAGTTGCCTGACTTCCGGATTCCTGAACTGCAGAGTAGTTTAATGAGTGCCTTGTGGCAATCGGTTGGCTCACAAGGGAATTCATTCAAATGCCCGGGAGACCCAGCTGGGACCGAGGCAGAAGAATGTCCTCTCACAGAGCCCACTGCAGGGGGCAGAGGAACCAGACCGCTCTATAAACTGCAGCGTGGATACGGGCGGGTGTGCGAGATATTCCGGGACCTGGTGTCTAAGGAGGGGTCTGGCAAGGGTCACCAGGTGTCTCAGTCCACTCTGCGGGGGTCAGAATACGGCTGCTTTAGGAAAGAGGGGGTGACTTCCGGTTGTGAGGCTGAGAAGCCCCTGTGCACAGCTCCAGGGTTGGGTGGGTCACCACGTGGTGACGGAGCGGCCAGGGGGACAGGCATGCTGGGGAGCGCACTCCTACACCGGCCTGGTCCTGCCGTCACCCCAACCTGCTCGCCTCCCGGTAGCAGCAGAGGCAAGGTGCAGAGGAGGAGGCTCTGGGGTGAGTTTCCAGACTCAGGGACCCCAGCGGAAGCCAGGTCTGGATGTGACGGATAGCGGGACAGGGGGGGGACCTGAGGCCGTGAGAGGGGCTGGGCCACACCCAGCGGTGCTCGCTGTGTTCTACCTGGGGGCACCGCGTGTACGGAAGTGAGAGGAACGGGGTCCCGGCAGGCCAGAGCAGGAAGCGTGCACTGGGGAGCAGCAGTGCTCAGGTTTCTGGACCTGGAACCCGGGGGTTAGGGCCTGGAGCCCGGAGCTGAAGCGTGGGTCCTGCTGGAGAAGCGAGAAATGAGCTCCGGGATTGGGGAGCAGGGGAGCGGAGGCCTTGGGCAGCGACACATTTGCTACGGGGGAAGCTGTTGTGTGCCGGTGTTCCAGGGAGGGAGGTGTCTCCTCCTGGGGTAAGGGTGTGATGGAGGCGGTAGGCTGAGAAGCTGGCCTGTGACCCCAGGCATGAGACGCTGACTGCTCAGAAGCCATCAGAAGGAAGGCGCTCGGGGGAAGGGGAGCGCACCCCACAGAGGAGCCCTCAGATCTCAGTGTGGGGACACGGGCCTGCCGCACCCCCACACCGCCCAGCAAGCGTGGCCCTGCAGCCTTGCCATGTGGTGTGCGCCAGGGACACTGGAGGCCACAGAGCCCGGTGCCCAGGGCTGCAGCCCCGCCCGCCTGGCCAGATGCAGGATAGGCAGTCACAGGACGGAGCCACCGCCTGAGTCACATCCTCTGCCTACGATAAGGAGTTCCTCTTCTGAGGGGCCGCGTCCTGCCGCGGGGCCAGAAGGAGAAACGGCCTTCAGCTGCGTCCAAGAGCTGCTGATCAGATGCTCCAAGGAGGGCGAGAGAGCCCCGTCACCCCCATCCGGTCTGTGTGCTCTGAGGAGGGTCCCTCAGGTCGCAGCTCTTCCCCAGCTGGGTTTATTTCCTGCAGCCCTGGGCTGCTGGGCTGAGGCTAGGGTCAGGAATTGCAGGAGAGGAGGGGCAGCACTGTCCCCTGCGCCCCGCCCACAGGGACAGCATGGAGCCACATGCTGCCCGTCACCATCACCGCAGCACCTCTGTGGGGCCTGGGCTCCTGCATGGGAGCCCTGAGGGTTTTGCAAAGGCATTTTGTGAGGGACGTTGCCCCTTAGCAGCACACGGATGTGAGCTGGGATGCAGAGATCTGTCTGCCACACCGGACCTTGGCCTCCCCACCGGAGTCCCTGTCGCCAGCCCAGTGCCTGTGCTATCTCTGGGGTGCTGGGTGAGGTCTGGCAAGGGATCACCCTCAGCATGGCACCTCCATCCTAGGCACAGTCAGTGTCCATAACCAAACTGATGGGTGTCCGATGCAGTGAGAGGACACTCAGCCGGCTTGGTGGTCAGTCTCAGCCAATCCTCTGGCGAGGGGAGTCATAGTTCACTTCTTCGGACACCCAGGGGCTGGGCAGAACCCAGGGACTGAGTGTGCGCTCAGCTTGGAAAACAACTGGCAGAACCAGGTCCTCATCCTCCCTCCCAGGCCCGGGAGGCCATCTTCTTAGAGGAGGGCACCAAGCCAGAGAACGGGAAGCAGAGAGTGGGGCCTCAGGGTTGAGTCCAGCATTGTGTGCCAGCTCTGGGCCGGGCACAACACCCCGAAGCCTCACCCAGGGGCTGGGCCAGTGGGAGGGAGAGGCGCCACCGCTGCCCTGCCCTCTGACTCTCAGGGACACATGACAACTCTCTGGCGATGTCCTTCTGCCTATGAAAAATGGAGCAAAAATGAGTTAGGAGTTTTCCATTTAGTGACCATTTGATATCTTGTGTCCATCTTCTAAGTCCAGGGTGCTTTAAAGATGGAGAGGGCTGGGGTGTCGCTCAGAGGAGGAGCACCTGCCTAGCATGTGTATGAGATGAGAGAGAGACAGACAGAGATAGACGCACACAGAGAGAGAGACAGAGACAGAGATGGAGAGAGACAAAGACACAGAGAGAGATAGACAGAGACACAGACAGACAGAGAGAGAGCCAGAGTGATAGAGATAAAGACAGAGAAAGACACACACACAGAAAGAGAGACAGAGATGAAGGGACAGAGAGACAGAGTGATAGAGATGGAGAGAGACAAAGACACGGAGAGAGACAGAGAGACAGATACACAGAGACACAGACAGAGGGAGACAGAGACGGAGGGACAGAGAGACAGAATGATAGAGATGGCAAGAGACAAAGATGCAGAGAGAGACAGAGAGACAGAGATAGACAGAGACACAGAGACAAAAGGACAGAGACAGAGTGACAGAGATGGACAGAGACAGAGAGACAGAGTGATAGAGATGGAAAGAGACAAAGACACAGAGAGAGAGAGAGAGAGACAGAGATAGACAGAGACAGAGAGAGAACCAGAATGATAGAGATAAAGACAGAGAAAGACACACACACACACACAGATAGAGAAAGACAGAGACAGACACAGAGACAGAGAGTGACAGGGAGAGACAGAGACAGAGGTGGAGGGACAGAGAGACAGAGTGATAGAGATGGAGAGAGACAAAGACACAGAGACAGAGAGACAGAGATAGACAGAGACACAGAGAGAGAGACGGAGTGATAGAGATAGAGAGAGACAAACACACACAGAGATAGACACATAGACAGAGACATGGAGAGAGATAGTGACAGGGACAGAGACAGAGAGATAGATAGTGATAGAGACAGAGAGAGGCAGAGACAGAGAACAGAGAGAGACAGAGGCAAAGACAGAGGGACCGAGAGTGATAGATACGGAAAGACAGAGACAGAAGAGAGCCAGAGACACCGAGAAAGCTGCCCAGCCACCCCGGTTTGAGGCCAGGGTGTGAGTCTGCTCATCTTTTGGGGCTCAGAAGCTGACGACTGGTCTGGGGTGAGACTTCGGTGTGCGAATGCATCCTCATACCTCTGCTTGCCTCCTCTCTTGCCTCCCCTCACCAGGGATGATTCTGAGGAGTTCTGAGTGCCGTTTCCAGCCCTGGAGCGCGCTGCATGATGCTCGGGGTTGACCACGGTCCTTTCGCCATGCTCACTCAGCGACGCTTCTGAGCTGGGTCATTCTGAGAGTACATGCGTGTGTGCATGTGTGTGTGCACGCGTGTGCCTGTGGTGCTGGGGATGGAACCCTGAGCGTCACACCGCTAGGCAGGTGCTTTCCCACCGAGTCACACGCCCGGCCCTCGGTCTCTGTGTTTCCACACTGGGCCTTGCTACGTTCAATGGCTGGCCCGGATCTGGCAGTCTTCCTGCCCCAGGCGCCTGAGGAGCTGGATTGCAGGCGCACGTGGCCTGCCAGCTTTGCAGTGCCCGCCTTGGTGTCCTCTTGCGCTCCCTGCAGGCATCGCCGGCTCTGCCCTTGCCACCCCATGGAACCCCACACACAGCCCTGAGCTCACTTTCTTTTTTCTTTTCTTTTCTCTTTCTTTTTTTTCTTCTCTCTCACTCTCTGTCTCCCTCTCTCTCTGCCCCACCTACTCTTTTTCTTTCTTCTTTTTTTGCAGTACTAGCAATTGAACCCAGGGCCTTTGCTCCGAGCTGCATGCCCAGCCCTTTTTATTCTTTATTTTTTATTTCGAGATAAGGTGTTCCTAAGTCATTAGGTTGCCTGGCTGGACTGGAAGTTGTGATCCTCCTGCCTCAGCCTCCAGAGTGGCTGGGATTACCGGCATGGACTGTGCTGTTACATCCTGCTTTGTTAGTGGATTTGTTGCTGCTGATGTCCTTGGATTTCTGGGATAAAACCCATTGGACTGTGATGTGTGCTGTTTCGCTGTTCTTTAGATTAGATATTCACATCTCATTGATGATTATTGCATGCATTTTCATGAGTGAATTGAGATTGTGGTCATTGCTCTGTTTATTTCATTTTGGAATAAAACTGTATTAATTTCAGCGAGTGGCTTTGGCATCATTTTGCAGTTTTCTTCTCTTTGAACTCCCATATGAGAGAGGGTGTGTTTGTCACTCGAACTTTGGCGAGATTCTATGTGGAGCTGTGAGTGAAAGCTTTTGAAACTACTGTGGTATCCATGTTCCAACGTGCTTGCTGTGCATAATCTGTCATGGATGTGGAAGTCTGGACACTGCGCCTGACTCTTCTGCTTTTATCTCTTCTTTTGGCCCCTTCCCTTCTTTCCGTAATCGTCTTGCTGCAGTGACAGCATCACACCTGCCTTTCTAATGCACCTGCCTTTCTGCCATGTTCCCTGTCGCCTGTAGCTGATTTCCATTCTCTCCACTCTAGGACAAGCTGAGTTTGTCACTACACCGCTGATCAGTTGGGTTTTCTCGTGAATGTGCTTTCTTCAGCAACTCCCTTTCTATGGATTTTATTTTATCCTTCAAGTAATCTTATACAGCTTTCATTATTATTTTACTCTGTTAGTGAAGTTATGATCCCATCTATAATACAAAGTATTACTTATATTACATATCCCCAGACATGTTCATTTGTGCTTAAGTTTTTAATTATTGATCTGTAATTTTATTAGTAATAATTGGAAAAGTAATGTACAAGTTACTGATTTAAAGAGCTATTGATTGAAACTTCTCTTGTGAAGTTATGAAGTCATAAGTTAATGTCAAATACTTGAAAAGAGAAGTACAAAGTACGGAAAAATTCCCATAATCTCCATAATGTGACATAATTCAATAACTGAAAATTTGACAATTTGAAATTTTAATTGTATCTATTTTTAAAACAATAGAGTATACAATCACTGTGGAAATCAGTGTGGGGATTCCTCAAAAAACTAGGATTGGGGCCCCATTCAATTCAGCTATTTCCCTGCTGGGTATTTTCCCATAAGAAGTGAAATCATCATACCACAGTGATACATGTGCACCCACGTTTATAGCCGCACAATTCATAATAGCCAAATCTTGGAAACAACCCAGGTGCCCATCAACTGATAAATGGATAAAAAAGATGTGGTATTTTTATACATGGAATATTACTCAGCTATAAAGAAGGATAAACTTGAGGCTTTTACACGTAAACAGAGGCAACTTGAGACTATACTCATATGTGAAATCAATCAAACTCATATTTGTAAATATTATATTGTCTCCCTAGTGTAAAAAAGAAAAACTGAAAGAGCAATAAGATCCAAAATGTACAAAACATATTGTGAAAATGAAGAGGAAAGAAAGTGCTTAAAAGGAAAGAACAACTGGGATGGGGGAAAGAGAAAAGGAAGAAGGGAAAATATTAGTTGGATATATATATATATATATATATATATATATATATATGTGTATATGTATGTACAAGATAGATAACTATGCTATTAATCTCTGTTAGTTCGTCAAAAAGAACAGTTTGTGCTTTTGTTGATCATTTTTTCATGCCTAAATCTTGTAACCTGAACAACTACTTCTAAGATAAAAACATGCACTATACTAATTTGGGTTAATTTCCTATTTTTTTTGAAATTCTATATCATTTCTATCTTTTTTTCTGTTTTGCTTTTAAAATTATAAAAAAAGCAGTAGAGTGTACGTTAAATCATTGTTGCAGTCGACAACGAGGCATAGGCGACCTATTCCTAGGTATTATCTGAGTTCTTCTTAATAACAATGAAGCTTCATGCACAGTGGAGTTCGGTGTCTGGTTATGTGCAGTGCTAACTGCAGGGGAATTCCAGCCAGGTCTCCACTAATGTGAAGTCCTTTCCTGTCCGTTTTTTGATTGAAAATATAAATGTCTTTGGATGGGTAAGTAGCGAATCACTAATGACCGAAGAGAGTCATTTTATAAAATTCTTTCTTCACTGATCAGTGTAGCAAGGTATGATCATGAGAAAGCTGGAATCTAGAAAATAGAAAAAGAAGGGCTGACCAGGGTGTTGCACTACATTTGGGAGGACTCCTAGTCTGCACTGTGGAACGGACATCACATCCCCATTGGCTGTGGTTGTGAACACTTCACAAAAATCTCTCTCAGAGCTCATCTGGTCAGCAGATGGGGTCCAAGCAGGAGCTCCCAGAGAGGACATCGGCAATTCATCATGGAAAAGAGCTGTCGGGCTCATCGGTGAGGGGCGGGGGTGGGTCTGTCAGGCAGAATCCAAGAAGTGCAGGCCCAGGGGGAGCCTGGGGACTCAGAGTGGGATGGCACTGCGCTGCAGTCTCAGGCGTTCTCAGGACGGTGGCTTAGGATGCACACTGCCAGCATCTGCCCGGTCCCCTGTTTGTGGGCTGGGTTACAGTGCAAGCCACTGGCAAGCAAGTGATGTTCAGAGACCTGGCACTGACGAAGTGTGCTGTGTGCTTGAGGGCAGAAGTCTGTGGAATTTGGAATCTGCAGTGTCGGGGGTTTCAGTGCATAGAGCGCATTTTGATCCGATCCGTCCCCTACTGCCCTCCCTTACACCTTCCTCCCTCTCTCCTGATTCCCCTCCTCTTGTCTAATACTAGTCTCCCATGTATTTTCTTATCATCGTTTGTAAATTTCACAAACTAAGAAGAATATGCAATATTTCTTTCTGAATCTGGCTTGTTTAACTCAATATGCTGATCTTTGGATCCATTTTCCTGTGACCCAATTTCGTGTGCTTTTTAGTAGCCAAGTAATACTCCATTGTGCATCCATTCATCTGTCAATAGGCACTGAGGCTGGTTCTGTCTCTCAGCTCTTGTAATTGTGCTGTGGTAAATATGGCTCTGCAGCTTCAGGAGGGACCACTACATGGGGCATTGAGGAAGGAAGGGGACACCCACCCAGCGAGCCTGATCAGCTGAATCAGCCCTGGAGATCAATGGGGAGACAGATGTCTCAGCCAGATCATCCTCACATCTGGCCTTCACTATTTTGAGGAATGATCTTTAATACTCAGTTTCTTCAAGGCTTTTATGTCTATGAAGGGTGTCTTGGTTACCTTTGTCTCATTGTTGAGACAAAATACCTGATGCCCAAAGTTAAGGAAGGAGAGGTTTATTTCTTACAGTTATGGAGGTTTTAGTTCATACTCAGATGGTTCCAAGGCAGGGTGGTGTGGCTGAGGGGCAGCCATTCATGGCAGCAAGAGAGAGCAGGGCAAAAGAAAGGCAGGCACGCTCCTTCTCGACCTTACATTGTATGCCAGCTCCACCCCTGGGCGGGTGCAGGACTCACACCACCAATCCAGCACTAGACAACAAACCAATGACAAACGCTAGATTCAGTCGCTTCTCTGACTACATGAGGCTTGGGGGAGCCACCTAGACACAAACCATAACAAAGGACATGTTGAATTTTGTCTATGACTTTCAAAAAAGTTTTAATGTTTGGAAAAATTGTAGAGGGAGACAAAAAATGAGAGAGTAGAGTATTGATCCATGCTGAGGAAATGTCTTCCCTGAGAACTGCCAGTAAGCAGGACCAAGGTTCATAGCTTGAAACTGGCCAAATGCAGACACGTACAGAACTAGAAGGACAGTGGTGGGGGTGTGAAAAGGAGGGACACCTTTCTCTGTGCAAGGTGGTGTCTGCTGTGGAGGTTTTCGTATAATATTCATGGCCACATCTGGGTATCATGGTATTTAATAGTACGGACAGTGAATCAGGCAAAACTTAAGACCATTCAGAGAAATGCTGTTTGGGCAGCTGTGGAGCAGAAAGTTGAACAGCTGAGCCACATGCTGTGGTCTGTCACCAACCGCGAACATCACGTGATGTGTCTGATCTCGGATCCTTCCCTTAGTGTGCACTTGGTGATCAGATGGATGACTCTCTGACGCAAAAGCGAGGCGTCCCGAACATGGGCGAGGCCTGCCACTGGCACACGGGTGCCTGGAGTGGCAGAGTCCCAGCAGCTTCTCCCACCCCAGCATGGAGGCCCAGGCTGCCCGCGCTCCCTGGGGGTCAGTGCTGTGCTGGCCCCAGGAAGCCGCGCCTGCCCGGCAGAGGGCCATTGCCTTGCTGGGACCTCACACCTCTTCCGAAATTCAGAAGACTTTCACATCTGAGGACTGTGAGCCCCAACCCCGGGGCATCTCTGTTTAAAACACAAGATGGGGTGGACAGAAGGCTGGACGATGGACTGCGGGTGGACAGAAGCCTGGTCTCTGGGGCCAATCTGTGATGTGTGCATTTGCGAGTATTCGTCAGTGCTGAGAAAGAGCAGTTTGGCGATGAGAAAAGATGTTTTTCATTTATTTATCAGCACGTTCGCAGTGGGTGGTATTTACACACCTGGCATGCAGTCAGCACGCACACGCAGCACATCCTGATACTCTCCCCTCTCCCTCTGTCTCTTGTTCCCTTCCCTTTGAGAAAGGCCCATCTCCCTGGTCCTAATCCATCTTTCATTACACCCTATTTATACTTTGGGTTTCTCATATAAAGAAACCATGTGACACTTAAACTTGTGTGTCTGAGCCATTCTACATAATTATGGTTTTGGACTAGTGCGTAGAATACATAAAGAACTCAAAAACTTTTGATATCCCTAAAGAAAAGACCCAGTCAAATGTGGTGAAGAAAAGATTTTAGTGGTTGGGAAGCTCAGGTGGCTGATGAACAACGCGTAGAGTGGTAATAATATCTCTTTCTTCCCATCCAGCTGCGTGGGGAAGAATCAGAAGAAGAACAGGAAGGAGAATCTGGGTGTGAAAAGGAAACGGTGAGAGGACCTTTCCCCCGCGATCTTCATCCAGACCCTCTGCCCCGCAAGTGCTTAGCCTCAAGTGCTGCAGGACATGGTTCTTCCTCGCTTAAGACCTTTCTGCTGTTTTCCACGGCATCCCGGATGAAATCCGAGCTCTCCCCAGGACCTACAATCTTGGAAGGGCTGGTTCTTCTCAGCTCTGCCCTCCGTCCCCACTCCCTCACCCGCCGCCCCAGGCCTCCTGCTCTCATCCCAGGCTCCTCAGCCCCCACCGTCGCGGCCGCAGGACACTGGGCCTTGCTGCTCCTTCAGTCCGCAGCCGTCGTTTTCCTATGCCTGGACCAAGGGGTGGTGTCCCCTCCCGGAGAGGCTGCCTTTCCTGGTGTCCTTGGACGGAGCTCTCTCCTGAGACCACGGAGGGGCTTTGCTTCCACACCAAGTCTTCCTGCTACTGCACCCTCTTGTATTTGCACTGGCCTTGGTCTCAACTGTCGCTCTGCAGGTCGTACTTCACCCTGCAGGGACATGCGTGCTGTGGAGAACGCACCGTGTCTGTGGGCTTGCTCACATCCATCTGAGGCCCACCCCTCACAGAACACTCAATGGAAAAAAAAAAAAAGCACAAAGATAGCAGATATCTGGGCCTTGGATCTCACCCCGCCTCAAGGACCAGAAACACCCTGCCGCCTTCCTAACCATGAGCTTTGCATATCTGCACTCAGCCTGCTAATCACTCCGTCTCAGGCTCTGGGTTTCTTTTCTTCTTCACCTCTCCTCTTTTCCCCTCCCCTCCCCTCCTCTCTTTTTCTTTTGTGGTGTGGGAATTGAGCCCAGGGCTGGCACACTGAGCTCTAGCCTGTCTTTTTTATTATTTTATTTTTTATTTTAAGATAGGGTCTAACTAAATTACTAAGTTGCCCAGGCTGAGCTAGATTTGGCATTCCTCCTGCCTCAGCCTCCCAGAGTGGTGTGTGCCCCACACAGCTGGTCTGGATTTCTGTCTCTGATGTGTCCCATGCTCCTCCCCTGGTCTCAAGGGCTGGAGGGCTGAGGACAAGGTGCAGTGTTGCTCTGGACCAGAACCCGGGTCTGCAGGCCTGGGCTTCTCTTGTGTAGGAGAGAGTGGCCGGCTCACTGAGGGACCCTGGGGTAAGTGCTGTGCAGAACCTTCATGGTGGTGGTTGGAGAGGAGACAGCGAAGTCCTGGGGATGTGGCTGAGCCCAGACCTTTCCTTACACTGCCAGAGTGCATTCTGCATTCCATCACTCAAATTGGGCTTTTAATCTGGCATTTAAATGAGCCACGAACTGCAGATTGCATGAAGATTCTGTGTTTTCCAAAGTGAGATCTGGGCTGGAGGAGCGGCTCGTGCTGAGTGCTTGCCTAGTAGGTGTGAACCCGGGTTCCATGCCCAGCAGCACCAATAAATAAGTCAGTCAGTAACCAAAACTGAAGCAAGCTCTGCATCAGCTGTTATCCTCCAATTTCTCACCGAAGAAGCTGGACACCAGAAAGTCTTCATGACAGACGAGCTACATGGAAGTGGATCTCCCAGCCGAGAGGGGTGCTGACCCCTGGCTGGGCGGGAAGAGCTGGTCAGCTGTCTGTCCTGGTCAGACAGGCTGGTCTTCCTGTGCTGCAGTGGACACAGCTTTCTCCCTGCCGACCTCACTGGATGGTGCTCACTGAATAAAGACTCATGCTTTATATCTTCCTGAGTCAATTTTTGATTATTTTATTTTTTACTAGAATATTATTTTCGATTCATAATTTTACAATAAGGGTGGTAGGACTCTTTCAACTCAACAAACCTTTAAATGCAGGTGTGCAGATTTGTAACGCAGTGAAAGTACAATGTGTCCAGTTCACCAGTGTAGTAAAGGGCGCCTCGCCCGTTGTGCAGCCACCACATCAAGATAGGGGGGCTTTGCATCACTGCCAGCCCTCGATAACGGATCTAATTTCCATTTTCCTCTTTTGCAAGATGCTGTAAGATGCTTGCTTTATCTTCACTGAATTCTCCTGTTTAATTTCCCTAGTTTGTTCCTAATCGTGCCTATCACATGTTCGAGTGCAGATCCTTTTCTTTTCAGGGTTTTCCTTGCAGGAACGGGACCCTGAGAGGACGAAGCTTTCCTCCAAATAACTCGTTTCACCTGCTGCATGCTCTCACTCAGTGTGGGACATAAAGATGTTGCCCTTGAGGCAGGAGTGAGTGACCAAGTGACTGCAGCTCTGGTCAGCAGAGGGCAGAGGAGAGGGCAGCAGGTGGGCTGGGGCTGTGCGATCCAGCTAGACAGGAGGCCGGCAGGGAAGAGAGGATGGGGCCGGGGCAGGAAACCTGGCCTGGCTGGGAGATGCCTTGGTGGAAGCCTTGGTCACCACAGTGTGCTTGTGGCCGGGCCTGCAGGTCTTGGAAATGTATTCTCTGACCGTGTTTTTTAGTCGGAGGGTGTAGCAGCCCCTCCTCTCCCATCTGTCACTTGGTCCCCTTCCCTTTTTTCGAACAGCCTGCCTCCCTGCCTCCTATTGCCCATCTTTTATTTTGCTGCTGATTATTTATCCTTTGGGGTTCTCAAGTGAGAGAAACTGTGTAATAGTCAAGCCTGCGTGTCCGACTTCCTTCCATAACAGTATCAGAAGCATTATTTTGAAGCGTGCTTATTAAAGAACTACAGCCAGGCCTGTAATCCCAGCACTTGGGAGACTG
>RJWT010019520.1:0-18372 GCA_004365215.1 Cuniculus paca
TGTTGTAGGCTATCGCTCAGTGAAAACTGAAGCAACACAAATAATCAAACCAAAAGTACAACACAAAGCACAGATGGATTTAAACTGAACACAGAAGAATGGGTAAGCTATGGATCCACTGGCCAGATCTGACACTTTCACATTTTCACAAATTTTTGTCATTTGTCTCAAAATATACACATTTAATAAAAAATAATTTTTAACGTAAGGATTATCAGAAACACTTACAAAGCACTCTGCAGCATCATCCATAAGGCCAAGCTGAAATCGCTGCTCATCTTTGAAGCTTTCTGCAAGAGCGTGCCTGATGTTATCCGAGGGAAGTGCTTTTTCCTGACTGTGCTGAAACTGTGCAAATATTGTCTGGGAATCAAAAGTACAACAAACAGTAAGTTTAGTGCCAACAACTTTAAGCACATTTTTAAATAATTTCATTATAACATAGAGAAGTTCAAAACACATACTTGGAAACCAATACAGAACAGTCTTTTGCTCTAAAATTCCATGGCAAAACTATTATTTGTGTCAGTGAATGTAGAAATGGTTGTAGCAGCTCCTCAGTCAAATGTTACAGTGCATGTAAATGTTAAAGTGCATGTAAGTTAGACATGAACGGTTTTCAGATCCACCCTGAGAGGGCTGAGCTGACCCTCAAGGCCTCTGATTAAGCCTGAAGTGACGTCCATTTCTAAACTGTTCTCCAGATGAATCTGATAAAAGTTGTTTAAGGAACAAAGTTTAAGATTAAAATCATGCTAACCAAAAATAAACATACAATCACATAAAAATGATAGGAATTCACTTGTCTCTTCTAAAAGTCTAAATGACCTTTTAGGATTGTTTGTTTCTTCTCCTGAGAACTTAAGTAAACTTTAGAAAATGACAAACTGGTTTTAAAAGCTGAAGTTCAGATAATATTAACAGAATGACAATTTCTCAATATGACTATACTAAAGATGCTTTTTAAAAAATGTAAATGTACCTTTTACAAGGAGAGTCAGGAGAGTTAATAATTATTTTTAATTTTTTTGAGAACCCCACTCACCCCAGTTGTCTATTTTCCTCATTTAGAGAAGTTTTTAACCTAACCATAAGAGACCATGGAAACATTATTCAAGACCATGAGATACATAGGTGTTTCCCTCAGTTTCATTTTCCTTACTGAATTTAAGTATAAAAGAAACTTTGAGTTGTCTCTGATGGTACATATCCATAATCCCAGTTTCCTTAAGAGGCTGAGACAGGAGAAGCATGAGTTCCAGACGAGCCCAGGCAACTTAGTGAGACTCTGTCTGAAAATAAAATAAAAGGACTGGCGATACAGTTCAGTGGTACAGCACTTGACTAGGATGTGTGGGGCTCTGGGCTCAATTCCTAGCATAAAGACAAACAAAGCTTTCTAATAAGTCATTTTTATGACAATCATGGCGAAAAGAATAGGAGACCAAAAGGGAAGATTTTCAACAAAAACATACCAAATAAGAATCGTTCATGTTCTTTATCTCAAGGGGTTGTATCATCTCAGGAAAAAAAAAAGTTTTTTTAAGGCCAACACATTGTATGCTAGGAAACTATTTCAGGAATCTGTTCCTCTACTGTAAAAACTTTTTTTTTTCCATCTTTTTGAGACAGGGTCTCACTATCCCATTCAGGCTGACCTTGAGCTCACTTTGTAGCCTAGGCTGGTCTTGAACTCGCAACAATCATCCTGCCTCAACCTTGCAAATGCTGGGATTACAGGCGTGTACCACCATGCCCCGCTTCCTGTAAAAACTTTTAATTTATACCATGTTTTGTTTTGTTTTGTTTTGTTTTGTTTTGTTTTGTTTTGTTTTGTTTGTGGCACCGGAGATTGAACTCACAACCTTGTGCTTGCCAGGCAGGTGCTTAGCCCACTGAGCTAGATCCCTGGCCCAAAACTTTTAACTTGTAAATAAGAATTAAAAAATAAAATACCAGCTAGGAGCTGGCACACACCTCTAATCCTGGCACTCAGGAGGCTGGGGCAGGAGGATCACTGAGAGTTCAAATTTGAGTTGGACACACACACACAAAACAAAAATAAATAAACCCCACATTCAATTAAAAAAAAAAAGCCAAATAAAGCTGGATACAAATGATAGGAATTCACTATTCTTTTTTTTAAAGTTAAGGAACTAAAACCATGTTAGCCATTATAATAGTTAAAATGTTAAATATGAAAAGATGAAAAGAACACAGATTTTGTCTCTTAAATAATTAACTTGTCTAGGCAATGTTTAAGATATCGAACCTACACAAGACTGTTACTCATTCACCACCTATTCCTCACTTGCCTAGGGTATGTTAGACATTGGCCTACACTAGAAAACAGTGACCTTGCCCACATGGAGCTCACATTCTAATATAGTAATGCAAAGGCAATTAAGTAATTATAGAATAGGTCAGAATGTGGTAAGATAAAGACATAACCCAATACAAAGAGAAAAAAAGACTGCAAAGGGGTTCTGAACGCTGGGGGAAGGACAGAGAGATGCAGCTGACCATCTACCTAGCCAGGAAAGGCTTCAGTGACACAAAAAACATTTGAGAAGAGGCACAAAGGAAACAGGGTGTGACAGCCCTGAGGACACAGGGAAGAAAAGTACTCTAGATGAAAGGAGCACCAATGAACAGACTCAGAGCCGAGCCAGCTCTGGAGCCAGTTTGGAGCACGGTGTAAGCACCAGTGAGGTGCTTGGGGGTGACGCAGGGCTGTGAAAGTTCAGGCCAAGGCTAAGGAACTGAACCATACAGGTTTTCACAGCTGGACGAACCACTCAAAATTTACCACGACAATACTACTGTTCTACCATGTTCCGAAAAAAAACTTAGCAATTTTCCACTTCTGGTAATCTATTCAAACAGATCTTTCAGGAATATAAAGTAGCTAAGGCATACAAATTTTTAAAGATTTTCCTGTGTATATATTAGTATGTTCATTAACAAAATTCAAGAATATAGGGGAATAAAAACATCTTTTAAATGTGTTAATCAAATCTTAATTTCTCAGGCCAAAGATTTTCAGTGACAAAAATTTTCTGCCCTTGTCTCCGGTAGCCCAGCAGACAAAAGGGTCTAGTTCAAACAGATTTATCACCTTCCAACTACAAATAATCCTAGAACTTCCTAAATTACTCAGAGAAAAAGCCAAGATTATTACAAAGCCCCACAAAGCCGCATACAATCTGAACTCCTATTCTAGTTATTTATTGCCTTGTAATAAACTACCCCAAAACTCTGGTACAGAAAAAAACACTCATTGATCTTGATTATGAATCTGCAATCTGGACAGCATGGCTCATGTCTGTACTACCTGGAGTCACCTGAGAGGTTGTGAAGGCTGGGACCTGGGCTAGCAGCTGATGCTAACCACTGATGGGGACCACTGCAGGAGCTACGTCCAGAATGCCTGCATGTCCTTTCACAGGGCTGCATGGCTTCCTCACAGCCTGGTGGCTCCCTTCCAAGAACGAGCATCCCCAAGGGTCACAGCAGGCGGGGACTCTATTACCTTTTCAAATCCAACCTGACTTCAGATGTCTTGCAAAATCAGTTCTGCCACACTCTTATTTGATAGGAATCGGTCACTGAGGCCCGTGTTCTAAAGTAGCCCACGTTCAAGAAACTACTTTACATAGGAAAAAAAAATACAAAATTACGTGCGGACACATTCTTGAGCCATCACAACTCCTGTCATCTTGGTGTTCATCTCTTACACAGCTGTTTGCACTCATGTTTCTTTGCCATTCCTTTCGATGTCACGTGCCCTCCCTCTCGGAGGTTGCTTCTGTCTGCCTGCAGGCTCCCTCACCACAGAGCCTTCTGCTCGCTCCGTCACCTCTTCCAAGTCTTGAGTCAAGTGTCACTTTCCCAAAAAGGCTTTTGTAGCCATTCAACACACCCTCATCTCTTTCTCTAACTTACTTTTCTTTTACCATCTAACAAACTCCAAATGGTGCTTATTTATTGTCTCCTCCCACCAGAATATAAACTCTGGAGATTTTTCCTTGTTGGGTTCACTGCAGTACCCTCAGTATCAACAACAGTAACCAGAACTCAGTGGTAGCTCAAAAGCATTTGCTAAATGAATAAAGAATTATTTCAAAATAATGAAAAGTGTAATGTTCCCAACAGTTTTATACTTCTTAAATGGTTATTTTATAACTGCTCTAATAAAAAAGTGGAAAATAAAAACAAAAACCTCAATAAGTCTCACTTTAAGAATTTATCTACAAAACTATGAATCACTTGACAATGAACTTCAACTACAAATAAATTAACCAAATACATCGAGTATCAAAATTACATTTTTGAAGAGGCAATACTAATTCCCGACAACTATGGAAAGTTTACCTTCAATGCGCAAAATATGCAGGCTTCTCCCTGACAAACATGTCCAGTCAGAACCCGCAGGCTTCGTCGGAATATATCCAATTGCCATAAAACCTAAATTTAAGGAAAAAGTGAGAGTTTTAAAAACTGCAAAAGGCTAATAAAGTATTTTCTTTCAATCTCTTGTACATAATCAGATATACACAATCATTAGAAAGTATAAAATCACTATATATATGATATGCATATATAGCAGATGGGTTCAGAAGAAATTCTTATTGACTCACATGAAAAACCATTACAAGCCTAGAGCAAGGAAAAACTAACTCCTCAGTTAAGGATCTGACATGAAGAGGAAATGTGGGATACTAAATATGGGCTTGAAAGAGACACAAAAGAGGAAGTCATTAGAATACTTGGACAAACTGAAATCTAGGGAAGAAATATAGTTAAGACTTTAAAGGCAGGGTGTACTAAACAGAGGTCAGCATGTGATGGCAAGAAAAAAGGGTGATCAGATGTGCGTGGTCCCTAGATACTGAATAAGAGAGTGTGTATCTGTGCAGTGATGTGGGTACAGTATGAGAAGCAGTAGTTAAGGAACAATCTGGAAATATGTGTTTTAATTAGTTTTCAATCACCTGCTACTAAAAGACAAGAATAAAGAAAAACAAAGCAAAACAATGTTGAAATCAATCAGTCCAATATCTAAAAATCATTCTGAAAAATGTGAACTCTATACAATGCTATAATAATAGTCTTACCTGATACAATTGTTGTAAGGATGAAATAATACATAATAATATGTAAAGTGTTTAGAGCAGGGACTGGCATATAATTGGCATACAGTGAATACCTGCTGTTACTACAATAAACAAGTGACGTTTTCAAGTTTCCCTGAATCTTTCAGTCATTTTTCTCAAATATATAACTTAAGAATTTGACTTATGAGCTCTCATTTCTTTCCAGTAAAACCAAGATTTTAGTAAAAGGTTAGTAAAAATAAATTGATCTTCAGGTTTTCTATGTTTTCAACTTCTCAATAACCAAAGGGCATTTCAGAATTTCTTTTAAAAAACTGCTTTTTCTTCAAGCATAATAAGATCTATTTATTTCTCATAAATAATTGTTTTGCGGAGCACTTAGTGGTGTTGAGACTGTCATACATTATCTCTTATCACACCATAAAAAATTCCACATCAAAATTCATTTTGCCAGCAAAGATGAAGGTGAGTGACCACAGAACCGAAAGCACTGAGGCCAAGGATGCCTCTGTGGAGACGGGCTGCCTAGCCTGGTTTGGCTTCACTCTTCACTCACTTGGACAACACAGGCAAGCACTTGTTGAGACTACATTCTCAATAAAATGAAGATAAATGTCGTGCCTACCACTTACAGTTGTGGTAGGGCTCAACTAAATACAATGTGCAACGTTCACGCAGATGTCTAGTGCGTATAACTTTGTTCTAAACCTGAGAATTCAACGCTATGCTAATAAGTCAAACCTACTTAATTGTACTGCTTTCCAAATACAAGTTCAAAATATTTAGCTAGTAGGCTGCCTTTTATAATGTTTATAAAGTTAGAGAAATCTTTCAAATATAACTAATGTTTCCTGGGAGAGGCAAAATTTTGAAGTTACACTGGAGCAAATTACAGAAAAAATATTTTATGTGACTTTTAAATACTTCTTTGTATGTTACTCATCACAATAATGTAAAACTTATTTTACCAAATGTCTGTTGCAAAATAATTACCTTAATCCTTATCCTATGTCATTTTAAACTGTTGATTACATTCTACCACCTATTTAAAACATTAAAGTCTATACTAGCTGTTGGGTGAGTTTATTAGTTTATGCATATTGGTTAATTAGTTTAGGCATACTGCAAATCAATACATCTGTGCACAAATAAATTTAATAAAGATATAAATCTCTCACCATATTCCTCACTTCGAAATAATATAAAGTAACTTAAAAATAAGTAATAAAAAAGACATATAAATTCTTTTTTTGATTTATGTTAAATCCATATTATAGTAAGGTCTGCATTTATTAATTTCATACAGGATATATTCCACAACATATTTCTTAGCAGTTACTTAAAAAAATTCAACAAATTGCATATTAACATTTGTATTCTGAATTTTAAAATATGAAATCAAGCTTTTCTGACATCAAGTGTATTTGAATTGGTTTATCATTTAGGATTGGCTTTGCAAATCAGTTTATACAGACATCTTAACCAGAGGCCAGAAGATGCCCCTACAGCTTCTCTGCAGAAGTACTGCACGGAGACAATACCATGGATCTGCACAAGGGCCCCTTTGAATATTCCAGCAGGCAGTATGAAGGAACTACTGAAGGGGAGGGAAAGAAATGTCTAAAAGGACTAGAGGAAATAATGCCCAGAGCTCACATAGGCCTATTTCTAGCAGCCAAAGTAGAAAACTTTAAAATTCACAGAGCCGTGGTTAAAGAGTCTCAGAGAAATTAACCACAGAATAAATACAACTTGTCCTGCCTAATAATGTTTAAGAATAAAATGATCAAACTGTTTCCATATAAATAAACCTTGTTTTAAAACAAAGTTCAGGACTGTTTTAAGAATATAACAATGTCTGTAATGCAACAAGTTAAAATTTGTCTGACATCTAATTAAAAAAATTATCAGGCATTAACGGAAAAAAGCACATATTGCAACTTTGTCATACTAATAAAAGGCTAGAGATAAGACTGAGTAGAGGCATGAATGTTAAGTCTCACATCAAAATTCTAGAGATGAAAACCACAATATCTAAGATGAAGAATACAATGGATGGGATTGCACACTGCAAAGAAAAAGATTAATGAAGACAGAAATAGAAGCCACGCAAAATGAAACAGAACAAAAGACTCAAAGAAAAGAAAAAGCATTAGTGAGATATGAATATTTAACAGCCAAGTATATATGAAACTGGAGTCTTCCAAAAATGGGGAGAAACAAGTTACTTAGAGAAATAATAGTTAAAGAACTTTCATATTTGATTAAAATTCTAAGCTTGCAGAACCAATATGCTCAACAAACCCAAACAAAAAAGATACGAAGAAAAACTGTCAATACACATAATTAAATTACTTTAAACCAAATTTTACTTCAGAGATAATCTTAAAAGCAGACACAGAAAATAATACGCTATACACAGAAGAACAAAGATCATAGCTATAGATTTTTATTAGAAATAATGCAAGCTAAAACACAGGCAAAATTTTTAAAGTATGGAAAGAGACAACTGTCAGGTTAGCCTCTTTGTGTGAAAATACCTTTCAAAAACAAAAGTGAAATACAGATTTTTTTCAGACATACAAAAGCTGAAATAATTCATCATCAATAGGCCAGTAGAAAGAGAAGACAAGCAGAAGAAAAGGATGCAAGGTGGAAATGCAGATCTATAAACAACAGTGATTAGCACATGCAGAACTATACAAAAAAATACAGCCTTCGGAGTTAAAGTTCCATACAGTGTTTATTTAAATTAAAAATAAACACCATAAAAATAGGAGTTTTCCTACTTTATTATGAAAGTTTCCTCACTCAGAATTTTCTCTTGTTTCAAGGTGCTTTTTGTCTCTCTGCATTATGGACAATATTTTGAGAGCTAAAGAAAGGGACAGAAACAAGGAAAAATGTAAAAGTGAAAAAGAGTAACAAAAGATCTGATATGATAGAAGCACTTTCTTGTAGCCTGATTCAATCAAAGGTGTTTAATTCCAGGTCCTAAGGTACTTTATATGTTCTTATATCCAGTGACATTAAATAAATGTATTCTTTTTTCATAATACTTAATACAGTGATATCTTTGAGGGAAGGCAGAACACTGACTGCTATATAAGTCTCCAAAGTAAATTAGAATCAATGCTTTCCTTATACAATGGTGCCTTGGTTCACTAACAATTTGTTCTATGATTTTGGAAAAGACAGTCACATTCGTGCCTGTGCAGAAAAGAAGACCACAACTGTGTTCATTACCCAATGCAGAGTTTGCAAACAAAAACAAAATTTTGCCAAATGCTTCTGTTTGTGAACCAAATTGTTTGCAAACGAAATGTTCATGAACAAAGGTACCATTGTATCAATTACTTCTCTTTCCCTGGGTGAGCTAAAACTTTCAAGCATGACATGTGACCCAAGAAGAAAGCAACTGAGATGTCTAAGAACCCACTGGGTTCTAGATGTGTTTAATTTATCAAATACATTAAGCAATATTTCTCTGTCTCCTCTCAGTTTTTAGAAGTAGAAAAATTCTGGAATTGCCAGATGAAGACCATACTACACGGAAGAAAAACTAGTTAAGACAGAAAAATAGATTAAAATATATTTGTTAACTAAAAGAATTTTACCAAACCTTGAGACAAATAGATTAATCTTCATTTTAATCAAAACAAGGTACTCTAATAATGATTACAGAAGTGACTTAAAGGCCACAGTGACAGGCAAAAGGAGTCTGAGCACTGCGATTAAAAATAAAAAAAATTATTATTATTCTGGACTCATTTCAAACCAAGGGGCTTGCTTCTTGTTATTCTATCTACTGAGAACTACAACAGATTTCTGATTTACGTAATTTGTTTTATGTTTTTCTAGAGGAGAGGGGATTGTTACCAAATAAAAGGTTTCCATATTTTTACATTCTTAATTTATTAACTATTTTAGTAAAAAGGTTCTCATATCACAGTAAAACATCATCCTGCCGATGAAAACACCATTTCCATTTACTATAGAAACTAAAATGCCCAGTCAAGACACTTTTGTTCCCATTAAAAGTGGTATTGAAAGTGACTCCAGTTAATGACTTTGTTCATAATTTAGTAGTTAAGGAAGTATTAAACAAGGTATTTCCTGAGAAGTATTTTTTTTTAAATGTAGTCAGTAATTATGGTCTCACCTGCACGGCACTATTAAGAAAGCAGCTGTTTTGTCCTGGTTCATTTAACAAGCCTTTGGTAGGGGCTAATGATAGCATACTTCCAGGTTGGTAAGCTTTTCCAAGATTGCCACCAGGTTTCCGTAAGAATTTTACCCAGGCCATGTTCAAGTAACTTTGTTTGCATTAAAGCTAACAACTGTACACTTATGTTATTATTCTAATGATAAAACGGATGATGTCTTGAATTCGCCAGTTAAATTCACAATAGTCTGTTATAAGAATGTAAGTTTCCAAGTTCATATCTTTCCTAGTGCAATAAATTTTTGAGGACTTCAACAAATAAAAATGGCGTAAATAAACGTTGAATGTTTGAGAACGAAAAAGAAAGTTAAAAGAACTTTCTTTTAAAAAACAAGGCCTTAAAGATGTTTATGTATTAAATTTTACAGGAGACTGGTACACAGTAAATGAAAAAGACTTTTTTAAACTGCAAAAATAGTATCGATGAATAAATTTTCTTTCATGTATAAGTCAGTTGCGTTGGCAGGTTAACAATGCAGAAAAAGACGCAGATTCAGCATCTGGCATGACTCCTTTGGCCGTTTGTTTTCTTTATGCTTTTTTAATGAAAAAAGAACTCTGTTTCTTTTCCAGGTGAAGTTATCAAAGGTGACTCCTTGTGTCATATCAATGTGACCTCAAAGCAAATCTACAAGAAAAGAAAAGAAATGTTTAAAAATAAACCTAGTCAGGAAAATTTCTATTTTACAATTTGAACACAAATACTGACTATAGAACCAACTTACCATAAAAAGGATTAGAACTGATAATATTCTAAGATATCAAAATGAAACATTTCATCTCTTAATTTTTTTTGATGTTAACATGACATTAATCACTTTCTATCCCAAAGTTTACTGTTCAAAGGAAGGGTTCATAGGGAATATTCTACAAAAAAGAAACCTAGAATTAAATCAAGTCTCAGGTTGTATTCTATACTTGTCTACCTAAATTGCTTTACTAAACAAATATGCATATGTGTATATATATATATATAGTATAGACTATGTTATCTACCTTACATACAGAATCATATTTTTCCAAGAAAGTCAGTAGATTTTATGTAAATTAACATGCATAGCAACTCCAAAGAAACATTTGATAAACAGAGCTTAGTGAATTAAAGTAAATTTCCATCTTTTCACAAATGCATGCTGCTGGCTTAATGGACTTTAAATGTTATTTCTGAATTAAAGAGAGGCAGGGCCACAGGAAGTTCTTTTCTGAAACCAACTTTTAAACTGCATCACCCTGAATCAAACCCTTATATCCCATTTCCACTCCCTGAAATCAGATGCAAACAAACAAGTGACAGCCTCATCCTCATGCTTCTCCCAGGTAAATATTCCTAGCTTTGAACTTGGTACTCCTGAGGAAAATATAACCAGGAGTGTATAAGCACTGTGACAGAAAGGAAACTAACCAATCTAACCACAGGAAAGAGAAAGAATAAAGAACACAAATTTAAAATAAACATAAATACTTGCTGTAATGATTGATTTTGTCAATTTGAAAAGTTTACAAACTTAACTAAATCAGCTCAGCAATTCTACACTCTGGGGTGTAGGGGACCCACCCTAGGGCAGCTCTTAGCCTGGATGATATAAAGGGGAAATGAGACAGGACACACTCTCTTCTGTTTTTCAGAGGAGCTCCAGTCTCTGCCTTAAGCTTGAACATCATCTCCTGGCTTCTAACACAGACTCTTCAGCTTCTGCCATGGATCCTTCAGCCCTCTCCTGCAGACCCATTGGTCTTTGATACAAGGGACCCTGCAGTGAACTCCAGACCTTACCTGAAACCTTCAGGTTCCAATATGCACTCTCCCTCATCCGACTCTGTGGATGATCATCATAAGCAGATCTGATAATTTCTTATGTGTTTGTATATCTTGTTATATCTGTTTCTCTAGTAAAACACTGATTGATTCAGATTTTGGTACCAGGAGTGGCTCTCGTGAAACAGAATTATAATTATGAAGTTCTTTAATGGCTTTTGGGGTTCCTGGAGTCAGCTCTCTAACTTGATGAGACCTAAAGTCACCGTGGTCTCTCCTGCTAACTCCGTAGGGAATACTGATAATGCTTGACATGAATGTTTAAACTAATATGCCATGTAGATCCATCTGATTATCCTAATTCACACTTGTGAGATGTCAGGAATTTAGTGACTCCATACATGAAAATTTTTAATGTCTTTGGCAGAGTAGAAAACATAATGATGCTGGTTGGTTGGTCTTGGCATCCCTAGACAAACTAGTGCAAGAAAACAATGAGCTCAAAACCTCTATAGGAAGTCCAAAGTCTTCTGGCTATGAGGACAAATTAATAAAGGAAAATAAGATAAGAAATTGAAAAGTTTCTAAGTGTATCCTGAAAGCAAACCTCTCTTTTAGTCACAAGGTCAAGATTGCAGAAACACAAAGGCAAGCCCTCATAATCTGACTGGCTAAATTACAACGTAAGTTTAATGCTCTGCCTCAAAGGGTATCTGAAGCAAAAGTGAGGGCACTGATTGGAAAAGAATAGGATCCCATAAACTGGGATGCAGACATGTGGGAGGATCCTGAGGAAGCTGAGGATGTCGAGTTTCTAGATGCTAACAAGATTATTTTGCCAGAAGAAGAGATTTCCCCACTCACAGTGGCAGAGGCATCACCACCTCCAGCCCCTGCAGTGTTGGCCTCTTCTAGTATCAGCCTGGGGAAGCTGATCCTGTGTTGATCTATCATGACAATGCTGACACTCCCCTCTATTTCTGCCTGTAGGCCTGGAACTAGGTTCAAATCATAGAAGGCTCCTAAGGTTGAGGTACATAGTATGACCAACCCATGAGGAGGCCACTATTCTCCCAAAGAACTTCTTGAGTTTTCTAACTCGAATAAAGCAGAAGCCTAAAGACGAGCATGGGAATGGATTTTATGGGTTTGAGATAATGGTGGCAAAAACATACAACTGGAGGAAGCTGAGTTTGTTGACATGGGCCCAGTAAGTAGGGATTCGGAATTTAACACTGCAGCTCAAGGAGTAAAGAAAGGTGTTAATAGTTTATTTGGCTGGTTGGCAGAAGTATGGATCAAAAGATGGCCCACTGTAAATGAGTTAGAGAAGCCTGATATTTCATGGTTGACTGCTGATGAGGGGATCCAAAGGCTTAGAAAAATGGGAATGCTGGAGTGGATCTGTCATGTTAAACCTAATCCTCCACACTGAGATGATCCAGAAAATGTACTAACTTCACTAATGCCTTGAGAAACAGATTTATAAGAGGAGCACCAGCATCCCTGAAGAACCCTGTCAATGCTCTTCACTGTATGCCAGACAATATGGTGGGGACCATGGTTGCACTGTGAATTTTAAGGGCAATAGGCTTGGCTGGGTCCTGGATTTACACAAGTCAAGTGGCAGCACTTAATCACCAACAGCAATGTCCACGAACTTACCATAAAGGGCAGCAGAGGCAGAACGACGACCAGAATAATCTGACACACGTAGACCTATGGCATTGGCTGATTAGCCACACTGTTCCCAAAAGTGACACAGACAGAAAGCCTACAAAATTTTTACTAGATTTATGCAATTGAAAAAATTTAAGGGCTAATCAACAGAAACCTACTTCAAATCATGCTAATAGCAAATCATGGCCTCTCAGTTTTACTGGATTTCAGCAGGTTTACAAACCCAGAACCCCTTAAATGAAGGGGAAGTCAGGTCCCCTATGGGAAGGATTCTGATGCTCCATCATTTATATAGTCAATCCTTCTCCAGAGGGACCTAAGACCTTTTGCCTGAGTGACTGTAAGTTGCAGAAAGGGGAATGATCAGATATTTCAATGATGACAGGACACTGATTCTGAACCAACACTGATTCCAATGGATTCAAAATTTCACGGTGGCCCTCCAGTAAGAGTAGGGGCCTATGGAGGTCAGGTGATTACTGGAGTTTTAGCAAAGGCCCGACTCGCAGTGGGTCCACAGTATGTCCTCAGATTCATTCCATAGTCATTTCTCTGTTAAGTACAATGCATAACTGTACTTAGTACTTGGCAGAATCCTCACACTGGTTCCCTAACCTGTAGTGTGATCATAAAGGAAGCCACTGGAGTTACCTTTACCTGGCAAAATAGCAGACCAAAAGCAACACTGCACATTCCTGGAAGGACTGTAGAAATTAGTGCCACTATTTAGAACTTGAAGGATGCAGGAGTGGTGGTTCCCACATTTCCATTTAACTCTCCCATCTGACCAGTGACAAAGATGGATGAGTCTTGGAGAATGACGGTAGATTACCATAAAATGAATCAAGTGGTGACTCCCATTATAGCTGTGGTACCAGATGTGGTCTCCCTGCTTGAGCAGATTAACACATCTCCTGGTACTCAGTATGCAGCTACTGATTTGGCAAATGCCTTCTTCTCAATACCTATCCATAAGGACCATCAGAAACAATTTGCTTTCAGCTGGCAAGGTGAGCAATATACCTTCACTGTCCTACCTCAGGATTATATTAACTCCCCAGCCCTGTGTCACAACCTAGTTCATAGGGATCTTGATCTTTTTCTCTCATAAAATATCACACTGGTCCATTACACTGATGATATGCTGACTGGACCAAGTGAGCATGAGGCAGCAATCACTATGGGTTTGTTAGTAAAGCACTTGAGAGCCAGAGGATGGGAAATAAATCGAACAAAAATTCAGGTCCTTCTACCCCAGTGAAATTTCTGGAGTCCAGTGGTGTGAGGCACATAGATAGTCTATCTAAGGTAAAAGATAAGTTATTACTGCATCTTTCTTCCCCTACAACCAAAAGAGACACAATGCCTAGCAGGCTTATTTGAATTTTGGAGGCAATACATTCCTTACTTAGGTGTCTTACTCAGTCTCCAGTGTGCAGACACCCTCTGCACACTTCCTCATCCAACTCTGTGGCTGACCATCATAAACCAATCTTGTAATTTCTTATGCATTTGTATATCTTGTGTTACATCTGTTTCTCTAGTAAAACACTGGCTGATACACTTACCAACTGCAGATATGTATAGATTTTTTTTAAAAAAATATTGTTAATATTAAAAAAGAAATCCAAAGATCAGGTTAACTAGCAAATTGCATAGAGGGAACAAAGACAGTATCAGTAAGTAATAAATTCAGGTCAAGAAATCATGCAAAGCACTAAAAAAAGAAAGACACAGAAAACTTAAACATGTTTTAGGAGTGAAGAGGCATGGATGAAATCTGAAAGTATCAATATCTATCAATCAAGATACCTATAAAGACAAGAAACAAAATAAAAGTGAGTAAATACAAAAGATTAAGAATTGGTCTGAGGGTATGGCTCAGTGGCTGAGTGTTCTGTGCAAGGTCCTGAGTTCAATCCCCAGCACGAGCAAAAAAAAAGAAAAAAAATTAATTCCCAGAATTAGATGGAAAAAGTCAGAGAAAACAAGTAATTTAAAATCTAAACAATGTGGGGAGGAGAGAAGGACAGATATGGTCAAATTAAACAAGAAAGAAAGAAAATAAATCCAAAATTAAGTTTATGGGTTTTTTTCTTGTTGTTGTTGTTGCAAAAACCAGTACAATGAATATAATCTTCATAAACTTGATGAAAGAAAAAAGAATATAAACACTAATGAAATAGGTAAAGGATAAGTGATCACAGATATATCAGCAGCCAAAAAATGGAAAAGTATGCCACTTAAATCTTATAGAAATAACCTGGAAAATCTAAAGGAATCACTAACTTCCTAGCAAAATACAAATTACTAACAATAACCCAAGAAAAAAGTATAGAACCTCAAAAAACCGACAGCTGAGAAAATAGCAGAGATAGATGTTCTGCTACTGAAAATAACATCTGGATCAGACAGATTCAAAGTTAAATTTTTATCTAAACTTCAAAGAATTGTTCATTTCAGTGTTAAATTATTGCAAACCACAGTGAAAATAAAACACAAAGTAACCCTAAATCAGTTCAGGGAGCCAACATAACCTTAATATCAAAACACAAATCACAGACCAGTGGAACACATTATAGATATAAAAAAGGTATAAAACACTAGCAAATAAAATCTATCAATACATCTAGAAAACAATGCACTATTTAAAAAGTAATGAAAAATAGAGTTTACTCCAGGAATGCCAATGTGACTCTATATGTATTCCTATGTAATACATACAGAAATTATTCTATATATATAGAAATATAGAATTCTACATAGTGTATATATATATATATATATATATATATATATATATAAAATAGTGTGTGTATAGTGTGTATATATATATATATAATAGTGTGTGTATTAATAATCTTATACAAAGAATTCTATATATAAAAATTATTCTATACTATGTTTGGGAGACTATGAAAAAAAAAGCTAACACAGCATTATTCATAATAGACCAAAGGTGGAAACAACCCAAATGTCCATTAACTCATGGATGATGAAGAGGTAAATAAAATAAATAAAATGTAACACATTTTATTTACCTATAAAAGGAATATTTACCTATAAAAATGAAGTACTGACATATGCAACAACATGGATAAGTACTGAAAACATTATGCTAAATGAAAGAAGTCAATCACAAAAGAGCATGTACTATATCATCCACCATATAAAATATCTAGAACCAGAAAATTCAGATAGTACATTAATGGTTATTAAGGACTGGAGAAATAAGTGGGGTTCTGGGGCTGTAAGGGAAGTAACTGCTAACGGTTACAGGGTTTCTTTTAGGGGTCATGAAGATGTTCTAAAATTGCAGTAATGAATTGTAAAAATACTGAAATCCACTGCATTGCACACTTTAAAAGGGTGACTCATATGGCAAGTTATATTTCAATTAAGAATTTAAAAAAAAAATAGCAGGTCTGAGTTTGCTATTCTTAGAAAAGCCTGCTCCTAAGATTGACCTCTAAGAACTTAAAATTTTGGAAGGCTTTGACAACCCTAACTGATAGTGTGTCACCGTGCCTACACTATGTAAATAGTGTGATTTCTCTGGAACATCTCTTTCCTTCAGGAGGTCTAGAAATTTGGAACGCCTACGTGACTACTCTCTTAATGGAAATGCTGGGCACTGAGTCTCTAAGGAGTTTTCAGAGGGCATTTCTCACACATCTTAACCATTCATTGCTGGAGGTTTTGGTGTGTCAAAATGTGATTCCACTGGCCGAAGACTACTGGCAGTTCATTTAAGGCTGCTGATTTTGCTTCAGACTCTTCCAGTGCAATGAATCATAATGAGTACAACTATATGTTGAGTCCTGAATCTTCCTGGAGAATGACCAACAAACCTCACTAGTGGGAGGGTTCTCCAACCCAGAGGCATAGTAGTGAAAGCTACTTTGTTTCCACCAGACTGGCAAAAATTTCAAAGTAACACTGTTGGTGGGAATAAAAGGAAAAAACTTTGTTTCTTTCATTGCTGATCAATGCATAAAAGTAATTATACTAGTGTATGCTCTGGCAATCTATCAACTTAGCAATAACTACTAAAATTAAAACATAAACATACTTCAACTTCAGAAACAAAAATTTATCCTCCCAAAATAAAAACAGTATTTTACTGAGATATAATGAGGTAGTAGCAGCAAATAACAAACAAAGTAAATGTCCATTGGTATAGACATATTTGCATGGAGAGGGTTTGTCCTAAGTTTCTGTAATTGCATGTTGCTCTGCCTCTCCATTTTCCATGTAAGGTGAATTCATATCAAGGCTTCCAGTTCCCTGAGGCCTCCTCCTCATTCCTCAGTGAGGATATGATCCGGACATCTATCTTGCACAAATGCTTCCTAGTGACCACCTCCTTCCTCGAGGGTGGTAGCAAATATAACTACTTGCCTGCCCTCCTGACCCCCGCACTCTAAGTTGGCTGGGCTGACACGGCACAGTGGCCACCTCTCAGTCACAGCATGACCTCACGGAACTTACTTGAACGCTGTGAAAAACCCTCCTGGTTAATACCCACGGCCCCAGTAAAGGCTTAGATCCTCAGGACCCATGCTTTCTCTCATGTTCCCCACCCACTGGCTGAGTGCGCATGTCCTGGGCAGCACCCCTCCTTCCTGTTGGCACCATGAGGCAAGCTAACCTCTTCTCTGTGGGTCTGTGATATGCTGCTCCTGTCACCTAATGCGTTCTGATGACTTGCCGCCTCTGTGTCTCACCTGTCCAACACACCCAAACTTGACTTCCTTCCCTGTTAGGGGCCTCACAGAGAACAGTCACCGAAGTAGGAATAAACTGGACATGGGTCAGAGGAGCCAAAAGGTGTCTGTCGGGATAAACACATTTCCAGTGGAGACACCTGGTCACCTGGTCACAAGTCTTGCACAGTGAGGCTGAGATCTTATACCAAGATAAAAAGAATCTGGTGGAAAGTGCCCGTGACCTAATCATCTGGAGGAATGTCACAAAGCACTAGAGTTTACACACACACACACACACACACACAGAGTGCAACAAAATTAGAGGAAAACACAAAAGTGTTTTGTGTACAAAGGTAATATGTAGAAACTTAATATGACCCTGTTTTAATAAAACGATGTATGTTTGAAAACATATGCTTTTATGATTCCCTGAGCAAATACATGTGTATCTGAAATGAGGCTGGACATTACAGCTAGCAAATAAAAGGGAAAAGCCTGTACACACACAAACACACACACACACAATCAACTCAAATATGCATGCTAGTCACAAATATGTAACATACAAAGTTTAGATAAACAAGTTAATTTTGGCAAAGGGAACATAATGGATTTGTATGTTGTGAACATGTAAAAACATAACGAGCCAGCCAAATGCGGTGGTACATGCCTGGAAGCCCAGCATTCCAAGAGCCTGGGGCAGGAGGACTGCAAGCTCAAGCTCAGGTTGGGCAACCTGGCAACGTTCTGTCTCAAAATTTAAAATTTTTCAAAGGGGTGTGGATGTAGCTCAGTGTGAAGTCCTTGGGTTCAATTCTAAGCATCATTTAAAAATAGATGAAAAAGAGCAAATATGCAAGTAAGAAATCAGGAATACCAGGTTTA
>RJWT010019521.1:0-18369 GCA_004365215.1 Cuniculus paca
TTTTTTCTTCATTTCCATTTTTATTCTATCCAGGCTACAAGCCTATTGATTGGTGCCACCCAAATGCAGGGTGGGGCTTTCATTATCCATACTCAGAACTATGATAAACCAATTCAGTTATCACACATCCTTAATCTATATTCACACACCCTAGATCCAGCCACCTCTGAAAAGACCCACCAATGAGCACATGAGGCTTTAGGAGGATATCGAGATGCAAGCCATAACAAGTGAGGGTGAGATCATTTAAATTCAGGATTAGTAAACCCTTTCCTGCCAGCTCTTAGCCACTAAATGATCAACATATCTCTACGTACAAAATTGAGACAAGATTTACAGTAATGAAGGGTGCAAAATGAAGGTCAAACTTTGTTCTGCTTTTAGTTACCTATTAGGTATCTGTAGGCCCAAGTAAAGAGGAGTGTTTTATAGTAAAATTGGCTTTTAAAGTCACAGCTGTTCCAGAAGAAAACACAATCATACTTTTAATGAGTAGCAGGTAAGGGCCCAGGGTTCTGCCTGTTCCCCATTTCTATGATGGCCTCTATGTCATGACTGAATCATTGTGGGTTGGTTTGTGAGGCTCTGCTTTTCCTGAAATCTGGGATGATTACAGGTCTAGGAAAGTAGCTGGAAATTTCTAGGCATTGTTCTAGAGCTGGTCTGGAAATGGCTGTTGTAAAAACTGGCAATTTGGTGACCCTAAAAGCTCTGAAAAGTAACTATTTTTATATTGTGTCCTCGATCTTGAAGGGGGATAAGATAGATTAGGTAAATTTAGGGCTAATAAACCTTGCAATCCAGATACTTCAAGATCATTACTGGAAGGTAGTATTACCCTGGTCCCACAACAAGGAAAGGGCCCAATTAAAAAAGAAAACGACAGGCCAATATCCCTAGTGAACATAGATGAAAAATCTTCAATAAGATACTGACAAACAGAATGCAGCAAATCATCAAGAAGGTTATACGCCATGATGAAGTAGGATTCATCTCTGGGATGCAGGGATGATTCAACATATGCAAATCAATAAATGTAATATACCACATTAACAGAGCCTAGGAAAAAAACTCATATGATCATCACAATAGACATAGAAAGATCATTAGGCAAAATCCAACACCCATTTATAAAACCCTACAGAAAATTGGAACAGATGGTCTTTATCTCAATCTGATAAAAGCCATCTATGACAAACCAACAGCCAACATCATACTAAATGCACAAAAATTGAAAGCTTTCACTCTAAAATCAGGAACAAGACAAAGATGTCCACTATCACCTCTCCTATTCAATATAGTTCTGGAAACATTGGCCAGAGCAATTAGACATGAGAAATAAATAAAAGGAATAATGATAGAAAAGGAAGAAGTTAAATTATCCTTATTTGCAGATAACGTGATACTCTACATAGAAGATCCCAAAAGTTCCAAGAAAAGACTTCTAAAGTTAATAACCAGATTCAGTAGAATACCTGGATATAAAGTCAACACTCTAAAATCAATAGCATTCCTGTACACAAAAAACAAACTCTCTGAGAGAGAAATTAGGCAAAAAAAATACTGTTCACAATAGCATTTAAAAAATGAAATTCTTAGGAATCAAACCAAAGAAAGGAAAAAAAGATCTTTACACTGAAAACAACAGTACTCTGAAAAAGGAAATCAAAGAGGATATCATAAAGTGGAAAGATATCCCTTGCTCTTGGGTAGGAAGAATGAAAATAGTGAAAATGGTTATACTTTCAAAATTGTTACAAAGATTTAATGTAATCCTGATCAAATTTCAAGCAGCACATCTCACAGAATTATAGAAAACATTCCTAAAATTCATTCGGAACCAGAAGAGACCTAGAATAGTAAAAGCAATTCTGGGCAACAAAGGCAAGTCAGGAGACACCACAATCCCTGACTTGATATTATACTACTACAAAGCTACATTGATAAAATCAGTATGGTACTGGCCAAAAAACAGATCTGAGGATCAGTGGAACAGATTAGAAGATGCAGACGCAACTCCAAGCACACTCAGTCACCTTATCTTTGACAAAGGGGGCCAAACATGCTCACTGAAAGAAAGATAGTCTCTTTAATAAATGGTGCTGGAAAAATTGACTTTCCACATGCCAAAGACTAAAACTAGATCCATGTTTATCAGCATGCACTAAGCTAAATTCAAAATGGGTCAAAGGTCTAAATATTAAAACAGAAGCACTAAATCTACTAGAAGAGAAAATAGGTAGAAATCTTGAAGACATAGGTGTAGGCAGAGACTTCATGAACAAAACCCAGATATCACAGGAAATACTTCAGGGAATCAACAACTAGGAGCTTACCATATTAAAAAGTTTTTGCGCATTCCTCTCCCTAGTGTAAGAAACTGAAAGACTGAATAAGATACAAAATTTCTGATAAATATGGGGGAAAGGTTCTGAAGTCCAATGGTGCTTTTATTCTTTGATTTGACTGGTTTAAATCTGTTTTCTACTATTTGATTGCAATATGTGAGAAGATATGAACAGCTTTTTTGAAGAAAACAAAGGACATTAAGGTAGCCATTGTTGATTTCTTGTTGTCTGATTTGAAGGCCTGTAATGCTTTCACTCTTTTGTTTTATCTGGTTTTATATTGTATTGTTTTGTTTGAGTTTATTATGTGTGAATGTATGTACAACCATTTCGAAGAAGGCAAGAGACACTAGGGTAGCCATTGTTAATCTCCTGTTGTTATGTTTGAAGACCTGTATTGCTTGCAGTGCTCTGTTTTGAAATGCTATGTTGTGTTTGACTCTATCCTGTTGTGTTTTGTTTTGTTCTCTTCTCTTTAAAATAAAATAAAAAAAAGTTTTTGCGCAACAAGAGAATTGACCAACAGAGTGAAAAGAGAACTCACAGAGTAAGAAAAAAAATTATATAGTTGTCCCACAGACAAAAGACTGATATTGAGAACATATAAAGAACTGAAAAAAATCAACCCCCCCAAATTCAAAGGCCCAATCCAAAAATGTGCTTCTGAGATTAATAGACATTTCTCAGATGAATAAACATTTCTCAGACAAACAGCAAATAAATATATGGACAAATGTTCACCATCGCTGGTCATTCAAGAGATGCAATTTAAAACAACACTGAGATTCCATAACACTCCAGGAAGAATGGCTACCATCAAGAAATCAGCCAATAATAAATGCTGGCAGGGTTGTTGGGAACAAGGAATGCTTCTCCACTGTTGGTGGGAGTGCAGACTATGCAATCATTGTGGAAATCAGTGTGGAGATTCCTCAAAAAACTAGGATAAGAGGTTACATTCAACCCAATTATTTCTCCTTCTGGGTATGTTCCCGGAAGAATTAAAAACATCATACTGCAGTGATATATGTGCCCCCATGTTTATTGACGCACAATTTGGAATAGCTAAATCTTGGAAACAACTCAAATGCCCATCAACCGAGGAATGGATAAAAAGTTGTGTTTTTTTATACAATGGAGTACTACTCGGTCATCAAGAAAGATAAACTTGAGACATTTATAGATAAATGGATGCAACTGGAAAGCATATTGGTAAGTGAAATAAATCAGACTAACATGTGTACACATCCTATTGTCTCCCTGGTGTGAGAAACTGAAAGAGTAAATATAGACCAAAATGTACCATAGATATTGTGAAATGGGAAGACATTGTTCAAAAGGAAAGAGGAAGTAGGGTGGGGGAAAGGGGAAATGAAGAATGGGAAAAGGGAAAAAAATACAAGATAGTTACACTACTAGTTTCCATTTATTCATTGAAAAGCAAGGTTTGGGCTAATCTCATGTGGAGAATTTTTTTATGCCTGTATCATATACTCTGAGTAACTATTTTGAAGATAATAATATGCAGTATATTAATTATTGTTATTCTGTTATTTAGTTTTACTTTTTTCCATTAAAAGAGACCCACAGAAATGGCATGGCAAAGGGCCGGGGCAGAGGAAAGCTGCTCATGTCATGGTCATGAAGTCCAGGAGGAAGAGAGAAGGAGAGCTGGAAGGGAGGTTCATCCTTCCAGGTCACCCCCTCCCCATCTCTGCTAGCCGGATCCTGCCTGCTAATAACAAGTCAGCTATAGTTCCCCCATAATCCAATCACTCTCCAAAAGCTCCAACTATGAGCACGTGAGGCTCTTGGGGGACATGCAGATCTAAACCATAACAGCCAGCCTGGGCACTAGTGACCTCCGCTTGCAAGATTTTCTTCCTCATTTCTGCAAAAGGAGGGAGGAGTCTCAAAGACTAAGTCACAGTCTGCAGAAAACTCTTCCCAGTATCACTTCCCAGTGATGTGGGGATATTGATGTTACACAATATTTAGTAGTCAAATGCCATCTTGGTTTTTCTGCTGAAACTTTCACTAGGGAACTTTGGTTTTATAGCAGTCTCAGCCTAGATTCTGATCAATTCTTCCACAGATTTTTGTCTCAAAGAATGAGCTGAGTGTGGCAGCTCATGCTTGTAATCTTGGCACTCAGGAGCCTGAGGCAGGAGGAGTCGCAAGATCAAAGTCAGCCTAGGTTACATAGAGACCTTGTCTAAATAAATAAAATAAATAAGAAAAGCAATACATTCGTATCACTCCCTTTTCACATACAAATGTTTTTCACTTTCATAACAGTTCAAAAACTATGTTTCAAAACACACTTTGAAAAAACATGATGGTGAAGTTTCTTAAGAACAACATGTGCTTTAAGAAACATAATTTGATAAAGTAGGGTAAAAGCTGTCAAAACACATTCACTTTAATGGAGAACGAGGCATCCTTTACAAACACATAAATCACAGCACAACACGTCCGATTGACTGGTGTCCCACTAAAGTAACCCTATGTGCTACAGAGTTACATAAGTAAGTGGTCTTCTATCTTAACTCAGTGTTTCTATTGAGGACCACAGCCTGGGCTGGTCGGATTCCTCTGGGGAAACTGAGTTTCCTTCCACCCTTGGTTCCCAGCCATCAGCATACAGGTGAAAGAGTATGAGTGCCTTACAGCAGTGAGTGTCTCACCAGAAGGAGAAAAAGAGAATATCACCTTTCTAGGACCTTGCATTGTCTCCACAGCAGAGGGCACCATGGGCTGGGGCAAGCTCTGTTGGTATCTGAAATCTAGAAGAAAGCAAAAATAATGATACTTCTATAAAATAGATAAAGAAAAATTCTGGAAAGGCACATCCTTCTAAAAATTTTAAAGATTGAGAAAATTGCAAGCACACCAACTGCCTGAGGTTGTTGTTTCTCCATCCTGCTTGTGGACTTTCTCTCTGTAAAATGTCTGTTGCCATTTAGATTGACTTAGATGCATTTCGGTGGGTTAATAAAGTTCTTTGGTTAAAACAGCATGCATTTTCCTTCTGTTGGGAGGGAGGTATGTTTTTAACACTTCGTGGAATACAAACACATGTTTTTAACCCTCTAAACTGAAGCAAATAATAAGAACTTTAATGAAAACAAATCCTACTCTGGTTATCATGTACATCCAAACCAAGTCGTTGTAAGAAGCCGCCACCCCTGACAGCAAAATTCCAACATGGTATCAACGCGTGTGCTGTGCTGTAGAATCAGGGAAGTAATGGAGGTGCTCAGCAGGAAGAGAAACTGAACACACATCTCCAAGATGGGGGCTATGCTGCCACTGCAAATTACACTCTAGAAGAATGTGCATGAAGTGAAAAAGTGCCCTCTTTATGTTGCTAAGCAAAAAAGGAAAATCATAGAATAATAGGTACAGCAGCATACATTTTACTTTGCAGTACAGTCAAAAATTTGTGAATATGAAGAGTGTTTATCTTTCGCTAGTGAACTAACAGCTGACTTGTTTCTAAAAATTTTGTATTTAGATTTGTGATTTTTTTTCTAAACTTAACATTTTTGTATTGAATGCATTACTTCTGTAATCAGAAAAAAGAATAGTTGTTGAAAATATTGATTCCTGAAATCAAATATTCTGAGCTCTTTCAGCCATATATGCTGCTTCTTCTTGCTACAATGTAGATGAAACAGTCATCTAGAATTTCTCTGTGAGCTATATCCTCAGTTTGTTTATTTATTTATTTATTTATTTATTCATTTATTTATTTTTGAGACATGGTCTCAGTAAATCACTAAGTTGTCCAAGCTGTGCTGGAAATACTGACCCTCCTGCCTCAGCCTCCTGGAGTTCTGGGATTTAGAGGTGTGGATCACCACACTCAACTTTGGCTAATTTTTGTTTCGTTTTGTTTTTTAGATAAGGTCTCACTGTGTAGTTCAAACTGGCCTTGAACTCACTATGTAGCCTAAGCTGGCCTGGAACTAGCAGTGATTAGCTGGCCTAAACCTCCCAAGTGCTGGGTTTATAGGCATGCACCACCACATCCAGCCTACTTTCTCCAGTGAGGTAGATTCACTTCTTTATACCCAAGTATCCTTCAATAAAAATGCTTCACCATTTACATAATGGATTTTCTCTTAGCTGTCTTTCAGATGATGTATTTGTAACACACTTTCCAGGGAGCCTCTACTTTTAATACAGTATTTTTCTAAGAATCACCATCACTAACCCCTCCCTTGATTTACTTCTTAAGAAAACAAAGCTTGGTGTTGGGAAGAAATCATAAACTATAGTATACAAAAACAGATACGGGTATGGTAAAAAGCCTGGTACTTTTGTTCTGTAGAACCTCAGCAAGGTGCTTGTCCACTCTGAGCCACAAGGGGGCAATGCAGGAAACCTGTACAGCACTTGCCTCACACAGACCCTAGCCAACTTAGTCCTTTACTGCAGAAAAGGCGAAGAAATCTATTAATAGTCGCTGCAAACAAATGAAAGAACAAAGACCCACCCCAGGATGCTTCGCCCCACAAATTTATAAGAGGAATAGGGCTATATATACAAAATAACATTGTGTGATGGAGATAACATTATAGCTGCAAGAAGGTAAGTGGGACATTAACGTTTTTAGACATCAAGGCTAAGCTTGTTGTCAGATATAATGCATTTTTACTCTTTGGTGCCTATGAAAAGCATGAATTTTCTTTTTTACAGGATTAGGGAACACAGAGAGGTAAATACACGCTGTGCCCATATTCTATGGAGAATAACCTCTATTTAAGTCTAACACGTTTATTCTCAGATTTAGTTTAAGTAAGAGATTGTCAGGAGAGAGATCCATGCATATTCAACCACATCTCCCCAGCACGTGGATCTTGTTTGACATAGGGTGGGAAAAGGGGCCACTTTGTATGGTGACTGAGAATCTCTTCCTCAGTCTCAGAGAAGTAGGGATAGAATGTTTCTCCCAGGTAGTAAGACTCCTGAGAGCCTCTCTTCCATTCATTTCTGAAATTTAAAAGTTACTGTGACAGCTTTGTTAGTGGGAAAGCAAGATAATTCTACGAAAATGTGGAATATTTCTATTAGATTCTATTAGAATCACTTTGAAAATAAGTGCGTTTAGGCTGTAGTGTTTTGCTCTCTGTACTTCGAATGATCATGAATTCACAACACTTCCAATTTCTCTGAAGTAGAATTCTGCAAATACTAATACACACCAGGATCTCCTAGGTTAGCATTCTCTAAAATCTGAAAATACACTTTATACATAAAAGTATAAAAACTTATAAAGAGGTACCAATTGTGTCCAAGACAGATTCACTCCAGGTCATTGTCTCCAGAATGTCTGTTGTGCCTAGGATGTCCAGGTCAACAAACATTGTTGAAGACAGAGATAAGTTTCTCCTGCAATAAGATGTGAGCTATGCAATGAAATAGGCTAAAGGACATGAAATATTTGAAAGAAAGAAAAGAAGGCAAGAAAAGAAAAAAAGGAAGGCAGAAGGAAGGATAGAAAGGATACAAATGAAGACTCCACGAGAATATGAAGCTCCGCTGTGGTAGATGCTCTCTTCCTCCTCTAATCCTGGCACAGGGCTGTGCATGAAGGCAGATGAGTGGCTACATATCTCGAGTCTATGGGACTAGTGGTTCCCTGTGGTTGGAGTGCATCCATGTGTCCCTAGTAGCTAGTGCTCTGCCTGGCACAGAGTCCTAGGTGGTTTCTTTCTCAAAGTTGAATCTCAACAGCGTGGCATCACTTGGCCTAGCTCAAATATATTACTTGGGAGCTATAGGTGGGACATCACTGACCTTTCACATTGCTTTAAAGACTACACATCAGCACCTCAGTTAGACCCATTTATATTGCTTTAAAGTCAATTGAGGGGAATAAAGACAAATTTTAGCCAACTCCGTACATATCAATACATGGAAATAGGACCAGGTATAGCCAAAATGGAGACAATTGCTCTTCTTTCAAGGAGAGCTATCTGGTAGTCCTCTACACTAACTGGAGCAATGTTTGGTTAGTAAGTGCAGGGATATGTAATACACCAAAATTTCTGTTAAGGTTTGTATATAGGTGGCCCCCCCACACCTCATGTAGTCACGGAAGTGGCTGAATCTAGCGTTTGTGATTGACTCCTTGTCTAGTGCTGGGATTGGAGGTGTGAGTTCTGCACCCGCCCAGGGGTGGAGCCGATATACAATGCAAGGTCTGAATGGGGGCGTTTTTCCCTCTTTGGCGAGGTTCTCCCTTTCCATTTGCAGCCGCCAGGAGCGGCTGCCCCCCAGTGCCATGCCACCCTGCCTTGGAGTCTGCTGATTATGGACTGAAATCCCCAGAAACTGTAAGCTAAATAAACCTTTTCTTCCCTAATTTTGGGTGTCAGGTGTTTGTCTCAGCAAGGAGAGAAAAGTAACCAAGACAATTTCCAAAAGTCATTGTGTCACTCCAAGGGAAAACTACATACAGGCTTGCTGTAAAGGTACTACTGGCTTGCAGGGTAAATCAACACGGATCTGGACTCTGTCTCCACAGATTGCCTGCCAGTAACAGCAAAGACAAATCTTGAAGTGAACTTTTCTCTTTCTTTCTTTCTTTCTTTCTTTCTTTCTTTCTTTCTTTCTTTCTTTCTTCGTTTGTCTTTTTTTGAGACAAGGTCTCGCTATGCAGTTCAGGTTGGCCTTGGGGTCACTTTGTAACCCAGGCTGGTCTCGAACTTGCAACGATTCTCCTGCCTCAGCCTCCCAAGTTCTGGGATTACAGGAGTATGTCACCATGCCCAGCTTGATCTTATTTTTCTATGAGTGTGAAAGTGGTTTCTAGGTTTTTTTCATGGTTGTTTCTGTGTTCTATTCTTCCTTTATTTCTTCTTTCTCTCTTCCCCTCCTGTCTTCTGCACCGGTTTCCCAAAGTTTAAATGATCCCCTTTTGTCCTCCAGCCTTACTTCTATTCTCTTCTTTTTCTATTTCTCTATTTTTTCTCCTAACCTCTTTTAAGTTTTCTTATCAACCAATGAAATTGAAGACTTAATTAAAAACTTATGAACAAAGAAAAACCCAGGCCCTGAAAGATTCACTGCTGATTTTTACAAGAAATTTAGAGAAAACCCAAAACCACTACTTCTCAAACTCTTTAATGAAATTGAAGGGAAAACAATACTCCCAAATTCATTCCTAGAAACAAGAATTATCCTGGTACAAAAACCAGAGAAGGACCCATCTAAGAAAGAGAACTATAGGCCAATCTCCCTAACGAATATAGATACAAAAATCCTCAGTAAGATACTGGCAAACAGAATGCAGCAAATCATCAAGAAGATTATACACAATGAGAAAGTGGGATTCATCTGAGGAATGCAGAGATGGTTCAACATATATAAATCAATACATGTGATGCACCATATTAACTGAGTCAAGGACAGAAATCATATGATCATCTCAATAGATGTAGAAAAAGCATTTGACAAAGTCTAATACCCATTCATGATAAAAACCCTAAGGAAAACTGAAATAGATGGTATCTCAATCTGATAAAAGCCATCTATGACAAACAAACACCAATATCATACTAAATGGACAAAAATTGAAATCTTTTGCTCTAAAATCAGGAGCAAGACAAGGATGTCCACTGTCTCCACTCTTATTCAATATAGTTCTAGAAATATTAGCCAGAGCAATTAGACAAGAGAAAGAAATAAAAGGAATAACATTAGGAAAAGAAGTTAAATTATTATTATTCGTGGATGACATGATATTCTACATAGACCTCAAAAGCTCTACCAAAAGACTTACTGATTTAATAACTGAATTCAGTAGTGTATCTGGATATAAAGTCAATAGTCATAAATCAATAGCTTTCCTGTACACAAACTCACTGAGAGAGACACTAGGGAAACCATGTCTTTCAGAATAGCATAAAAAATATGTAGAAATCTATCTAATTAATGAAGTAAAAGACCTTTACATTGAAACTACCATACTCTGGGAAAGGAGATCAAAGAGGATATAAGAAAATGGGAAGATAACCCTTGTTCTTGAGTAGGAAGAAGCAATATAGTGAAAATGGCCATATTTCCAAAATTGTTATATAGATTTAATGCAATCCCAATAGAAATTCCAATAGCACATGTCATAGAATTACAGAAAATAGTCCTAAAATTCATTTGGAAACAGAAGAGGCCTAGAATAGCAGAGGCAATTCTGGGCAACAGAGGTAAGGCAGGGAAAATTATGATTTCAGACTTAAAATTATACTACAAAACTACTGTAATAAAAACAGCATTTTACTGGCAAAATACCCCCCAAAACTTGAGGATCAATGGGACAGATTAGAAGATGAAGAAACAATTCCAGACATACTTAGCCACCTTACTTTTGACAAAGATGCCAAACACCTTTACTGGAAGAAAGATGGTCTCTTTAATAAATTGTGGTGGAAAAACTGGCTGTTCACATGCCAAAGACTCAAATTAGACCCATACTGATGTTGAATTGGTAAGCAGCAAAGAAAGAGCTTCTCCAAGAATCACCATTCAGACAATGGAATGTAGCAATGTGAAGACAAGAAGAAGGAAGGAATTGAGTCCCCTGGACCCAGGAAGGATCTAAAACAAGAATTCAAGCTCATGAGGAGAACAAAGAGAAAAACTTCAATGAAGAAAAAGGAAGTCCAGTGGGGTCTTCTCCCTGAGTCTGAACTCATTGCATGGGAGGACAGGTTCAAATCTGCACACACACAGTGGCTGCTGGTGACATCAGAGGTCTCTACAGAGAGATGCAGCAGTGAAAGGGAACAGTGGATATGGAGGACTGCAATAGCTGGTGGTGAGTCTTCAGGATCTGATATCCCAAGGGAGAAGGTGATTGACCAGGAGCCATCTTGGAGAAGGGCCAACTAAGCTCAGAACCCAGAATAACTTCTGGGTTCACCCAGCAGTTCCTTGCTAAGTTCAAGTCCACAGAAGATGTGCTGATGGCTGAACAAGTCTGGCCCCAGCCTCTTAGCCCAAAACCAACATGAACTTCAGGAGAAATAAAGGTGCAGACTTGCTGAGATTATCCACTACCCTGCTGTAAAACTACTGCTGGCTTTCTGGGATAAATCAACATGGATCTGGACCCTGTCTCCACATGTTGTCTACCAGTGACAGCAGAGACAAACCTGGAAGTGAACACTTCTTTTCTGTTTCTCTCTTTTCTTGTTTTTTTTTTTTCTCTTCTTCAGTGTTTGACCTTGTTTTTATAGGAATGTGAATGTGGTTTGAAGTTCCTTTGTGGTGGTTGTTTGCACAGCAAGAGAAACCACCAGCAGAGAGAAGAGATGACCCAATGTGTGGGAAAAAATGTTTTCCAGCTGTTTCTCAGACAGATGATTACTATCTACAATACATAAAGAACTAAAAAAATTAGAACCCCCCCAAATTTGAAGATCTAGTCCAAAAATGGGCATCTGAGATGAATATGCACTTCTCAGATGAAGAAGTACAAATATAAAATAAATATATGAAAAAATGTTCAACATCATTTGGTCATTTGAGAGATGCAAATTAAAGCAGCACTGAGATTCCATATCACCCCAGAAAGAATGGCTATTACCGATAAGTCAACCAATAACAAATGCTGGAGGGGCTTGAGGAAATAGGAATCCTTCTCCACTGTTGGTAGGAGGGTAGACTGGTGCAACCATTGTGGAAATCAGTGTGGTGATCCCTCAGAAAACTAGGACTAAAGGTTCCATTTGACCTAGATATTCCCCTTCTTGGTAGCTTCCTGAAAGAATTAAAAGCATCATACCACAACAATAGATTCATAGAAGCACAGTTTGTAATACCCAAACTTTGGAAACAGTCTAAATGTCCATCCATTAACTGGTAAATGGATAAAAAAGATGTGGGTGTTTTTTTTTAAAGCAATAGAGTACTACTCAGTCATAAAGAAGGATGAGCTCAAGACATTCCTAGATAAATGGATGTGCCTTGAGACCACACTCTTAAGTGAAATAAATAGGACATACATATGTAAATACTACATTGTTTCTCTGGTGTGAAAAACCAAAAGTGTAAATAAGGACCAAAACATATAATAGGTATTGTGAAATAGGAAAAAAATGTTTAAATGAGGAGAGGAACAAAGGAGGGATAGAGGGAAAGGAAAGAAGAGAAAATTTAAAAAAATAAGAAAAGAAGGAAAAACAAAGCTTTTGTAAATGGGATGGAGAGGAGGGTTGATGAGAGGGTGGGGGAATAGGAAAAAAACAAGTTATATCATATACAGGTACAAATTCTCTATGATTAATATGATCATTATGTATGTCTAAAATGTACCAATAGAATCTGATTAGAAGAACAAAAGAAAAGAAAAAAAAAGAAGAGGTGGCCTGGCTCAGGGGTTTCCATGTTCCTGAAAATCAAGTGGGGACATGACAGGAGGAGACCTGAAAAAATGTGTGGGTGTCTTAGGTATCCTGATAAATCCTCTAGACAGGCTAGTGTGCTGCAATGTTTGATCCCAATCCACGTTAATGCACAACTACTGTGTGAAGAAGGCTTTATGAAGGGAAATCTGTCACTAGGACCACCCAGGGAAGTTAAAATGGAACCATCTCTCATTTGGTTTGCACTTCTTTTCTTCTCCTAAATTTTAACTTCTCTAACTCCTTTTTATCTTAGAAAACCAATATGGGACCAGTGACGTAGCTCAGTGGCACAGCCTGGCAAGCACAAGGTACTGAATTCAATTCCTGGTACTAAAACAAACAAACAAACAAAAAAAAAAGAAAGAAAGAAAGCCAGTATGATCCTACCAAGATTGATCCCACCACCTGTGGTAAAGGGAGAGAAATCAATCAGGTAAGCTTACTGTTTCAAATTAGTAAACAATTACCACATTTCAAGTTTTCAAAAGAATAATCAAGGTAATCACTGAAACTGTTTTGAGGAGGTAAAAATAAATAAATTCACTTCTCATTTTGCTCTTCATTTTTTCTTTTTGTCCTGATGTGACTTTTAAGGATATCTAATCATTTATAAGTTAGAGGATCAGTACAACATAAACATTATCCTACTAGCTGCTCTGTTGAGGAGGAATAGTAACTCCTTTAGGTTGAACACGAGAGAATCTGTTTGTAATATTTGGTTCCGAGACATTTACAGTACATGTTGGAACATGAAAACACTGTAATAAATTCTATTTGCTCTTCATCCTAAAATATTTGAACCTAAGAATGATTTTTCCTAGTACTACTGATAAACTTTGGGAAGTGCTCTTGAAACTATTTTATGACTTCCTGAGGGGGCTGGCACTCTTTGCCTTCCCGTATTTGCTTTCTAGTGTCATATAATCTTTGTGTCACAGCAGGTAGTGAACCTGAGCAGTAGGAGGACACACAGTTCTGAATAGACTTTATGGTGTCAACAGGTCACAGAATCTTTGCCAGACAGAAACTTTCAAGTGCCAAGTGGAAAATGAAGCCATTTACCTTCATGGTACAAAGGTTCACAAGAAGAACATGAAGAAACTTCTATCCCTCCATCCCTAGCATAAGCACACTCCTTCTCTTCTCCTGATAAATGCCTGTGCTTCATTTGAGATGGGGATTGTTGAGGTGATGGAAAGAGTGATCTGATTCCTGCCATCATTTGTCATGGTTTGCTTAGTCCATTTTCATCAGAGCATGGTCTGTTTTCTCTGGGTCAGCAGCCACTTGGCAAAGCTTCCCCATGCCTTTGACTTGTACCTGGCCTTTCTTCTCACTCTTTGCCCTTGGAAAATCCTGAAACCACCCTTGTGCCACTCTAGCACCTCTTGTCTACAATGGTTCTTGTCTCCTAAGGTCACCCATCACCACCTTTTCTGCAAGCTCCAGCCATAGGGATGAGTTAGGATGAGGTGTGGCTCTCATGCAAAGGCCCCTTGCAAACACAGACTTAGAGGCTCTTCAGAAGTTTTTCTGCACCTATGATCTGTCAGCTGTATCAAGACCTTGTCAAGAGATTCCTGTCTACCTGGTGAACACCTACTTATATTTCAAGACTCCATTTAAGTGTCAACTACTTCATGGGGCATACTTTAGAAAAATGTCTATTCCATCCTTTATGTTGCTTGCATATTTAAAACTTCACTTATAATTTGTCTCCCTACAGAGAGCTATAAGTCCTTTGAGGGAAAGGGCCATGTCTTATTTATCTTTGTACATTAACTACATTTTAAATAACTGTCGAATTAAAGGGAATATCTATCATAAACTAGGTTTATGATGAAAAAGGAAGCATAGCACATTTCTTTTATTAGTTTTCTCCTGGTTTCAGTGGTGGTGTGTGACATATTCATAGAGGGGGCAGCTGAAATGCATGCCTGTGAAAGTTGCAGTCTGTGAACAGAACCCACACAGTCAGGTCTGAAAGGCCTGAGCATGCTGGTCCTGGGTGTTTGGGTGATATTGAGAAGTGGACAAGACTTGGATAGGCGCCTTGGGTAGGCAACAGAAAAGACATTTGGAAAATGGTAAACAGACAAATTGGGTTGGAATAGCAAGTTTAACATTGATGCAATATTTTTATTGAATTTATTGTTCTTGTACAAATTTCATGATTTACCAAGTACTATTCATTATAGTATATTCCCCTCCTCCTCCACTACAGTTGCAAACCTAGAGTCAGTCTTACATTTGGATGCCGTGGCTCTTTAGTCACCTTTAATGTGAAACATTTTCCTGTGGCTTTTTGGTCTTTGAAGTTTTTGAGTAAATCAAGAAGGAAGATTTTCCATCCTTCTTTTAAATAAGATTTTTTTAAAAGAATTGTTTTAGGTTCACAGCAAAATTCAACAGAAAATATCTTGTCCTTCCTTCCCTTATCAACACCCTCCAGCAGAGTGGTACATTTATTACAGTTGATAAACCTGCAGTAACACATCATTATCACCCAAAGTCTGTAGCACACATTAGGTTTCATTTCTGGTGTTGTGTATCATCTGGATTTCAGGAAACTTATAGTGGCATGTATTTACCATTATAGTATCATTCAGAGTACTTTCACTGCTATAAAGTCCTGCATTTTGCCTATTCATCACTTCTTCCCTGACAAACGATGATCTATTTACTGTCTCCTTAGTTTTGCCCTTTCCAAAACGTCAGATAGTTGGAATTACACAGAAGATAACCTTGTCAAATCAGTTTCTTTCTCTTAGTAATGTGTACTTAAGGTTCCTCTATGATTTCTTTTAACAGCCTGATAGTCATTTCTTTAGAGTGAGGAATAATATTTTATTGTTTGTATATACCATATTAGTTTTTGAAGGTTATCTTGGATTCTTTCAAGCTTGGACAATTATAACTAAAATTGCTGTTTTTGTGTTTTTACGTGGACATAAGTTTTCAACTCATTTGAGTAAACACCAAGGAGTGCTATTACTGGATCACATGGTGGGAGTGCATTTAATTTGTAGGATACTTTTTATTTTATTTTGGTTAACATAATAATAGTACATATTGATGGAGTACAGTGTGATATTTTAACACATGCATATTGCATGCACTAATCAAAACAAAGTTATTAGTGTTTTTCTCTCCTTTTCATTTCTTGATGTTTGGAGGTGTCAAGCTCTTTTATTCTAGATCTTCATAAAAGGTGTAACAGTTTACTGTGAACATAGTTGTCTCATTGTGCTGTAAAACACTATTCCTTCTCTGTATCTCCTGGTACCTGTTATTTGACCTTGACCTACTTCCCAGACTCTGGTAATCACTATCCAACATTTAGATGGACTTCTTTAGTTTCCACAGATGAGAAGGAACTTGTAGTATTTTCCTTGTTTATTAGCACATTCTTCATTTTGAGTTGCCCATGGTTTCATATGATTAGATTCAGGTCACATGATCTGTATTGGAATACTACACGGGTGTTGCTAGGTCCTTCTCAGGATATACCACTGAAAGGAAGGGACAACCCTCTGTCCCTCATAGTGAGGTCAGGTGCAGTAACCCAGGCAAGGTGTCATTAGTTGTCTCTTACATGCTTGCTATTTTTCTCCATTTCAACTCATAAACTGTGAAAAGATGTATTAAGATCATTAAAATATCCTGTTTCTTTTCAAAATTTTGCACCAGATTTAGCATCCATCAATAATTCTTGTTTCATCTTCATTTTTATAATAGTGGCAAAATGGGAGAACATCAAAGATGGTGGAACAGTAAGCAGCAGAATAAACAGTCTCTCAGAGAGAAACAGTTCAGATGCTGGAATACAACATCATGGAGAGGGCAAGAAGGAAGCAAGTAGGTCCCCTGGACCAAGGAAGAATCTAAAATATGAATTGAAGCCCACAGAGAGAAAAAAAAAGAATTTAAACGAAGAAGAAGGTGGTGGCTGGCAGCCTGGAGCTGGATTCACCCTGCCAGAAAATCTGCTGAGCCTGGAGACACGTGGTCATGGTTGCGGTTGCAGTCGCAGCTCCAGTCGACCCCAGAGGTCTCTGCGAAGAGGCGCAGGGGCGAAGCAGAGTGGCAGATGCAGAGATTGGTACTGGCTGGTGGTGAGTGCTGGGGACTCCATCCCTGCCATGGGAGAGAGTGACTGGCTGGGCGCCATCTTGGAGTCAGGCAGGTTATGCCTGGGCCCAAGACTGCTACCCACTTCTGCTTGCAGCACCAAGTTGTGGGTGGACCAGCAGAAGTTGCGTGGACTGAGGCCAGAAAAACCAGTCATTTGGGAGCTCCAGGTTGTGGGCAGACCCGCAGAAGCTATTTGGACTGAGGTCCACTCCCGTGCGTGTTTCAGGCAACATCATGTAGGTTCCTAAAAAGCTTAGATTTGCAGGGCCTAACCAGGTCTTCTCCCATGCAAACTCCGGGTGGCTTGGTACCCAGCTCAGTGCAGAGACATGGGCATCCAACATTGGATGTATATAGGCAGCACTGGCCAGGAAAGACAAACAGTCTAGCTTTGGAGAAGTTGTGGCCAGTGCCAGGGTACCTGGGACCACACTACTCAGGTGTGTGGAAGAAATCAGGAATATGCCAAGATAAAGAGGGAGAGGGCAATCTCTGGCATCTAACCCAAGCAGTGCAAGTCCAGGAGAGGTAAACATGGAGGAGATCAAGAATCACACACCTGAAATGTCTGAAGTGATTTCGACTAAAGTGAAGAAACAACTTCATGAAGCTATAAGAGAAATTAGAAAGAAATTCTATCCCAGGTAAAAGAAGAAATGGAAAACATAATAAAAGAATTACTAAGCATCTCTAAAGAAGACACAGATTAAAAAAACAGAGGAGTATAGGAAAATGAGGGAAACCATGAATGAATAATATAAGAGAGATTTAGAATGCATGAAACAGATTCAAAGAGATATCCAGGAAATTAAAAACTCCACTGAAAGCTGCAAAACCATCTGAAAGAAACTGAAGATAGACTTTCAAACCTTGAAGACAGGTTTGCAGCTTATGATCATGAAAGGAAAGATCTCTTAAAAATAACAAGGACTCAGGAAGTAACAATTCAACAGCTGGTGGACAACTCAAAGATGCATAATTTAAGAATTAAAAATGTGAGTGAAGAAGCAGGTGTCAAGACAAATGACATCAGGACCCTATTTACAGAAATAATTTCAGAGAACTTCCCAAGCATGGAAAAAGAAAGTGACATTCAAATAACTGAGGCATATAGAACTCCAGCTAGCCATAACCAAAACAAATCTACACCCAGATATATAATAATCAAGATCCAAGAAATTCAGCTCAAGAATAGGATATTAAAAGCTTTTAGAGAAAAGAAACAGATCACCTATAAAGGAAAACCCATCAGAATCATGGCAGACTTCTCAAGACAAACCATCAAGTCAAGAAGAGGCTGGAGTGAAGTATTGCAAGTCCTGAAAGAAAACAACTTCCAACCCAGACTGATGTACCCTGCAAAACTTTCTTTCAAAATTAATGGAGAAACAAGATACTTCCATGACAAAGAACAACTCAAGGAATTCATGACCATCAAACCAACCCTACAAAGAATACTAAAGGGCATTCTA
>RJWT010019522.1:5935-18465 GCA_004365215.1 Cuniculus paca
AAATAAATAAATAAATAAATAAATTAACAAACAAACAAACAAACAGTAATCCCCAATTTATGACCAAGTTCCCTTCGGGAAGAATGTTCATGAATTGAATTCATTCTTAAGTCTAACAAAGTGAGTCGGATATACCTTTGACACAAATATTCAGTGTAAAGCTTTTCCTCTCGCTTCTGGACATCGTGTACTCTGATTGAACACTGTGGACTGAATACTGTCGCGCTGTACAATAAGCAGCACAACTGTCACGCTGTCCAGGAGACACGTGAGCCACTTCCGTGATTTGCTTGCAACTTGAATGTTCCTAAATCAAGGACTGAACACGAGTAGTTTTCTACTCTAAGTAATACAGCGTTGGCCTAATATAGTCAATAAGTTAGAGGGAGAAAAAGAAAAAGAAATGTGAGACAGCAGGCAGAATATGTTGAGAGAAAACAGAAAAACACATAAACAAAATGTAATCTCTTCAGATTGGGTTTAGTTTCTAACTCAGTTGTTCTGTTTTTTGTTTCGGTTTTTTGAGACAAGGTCTCACTATGTAGTTCAGACTGGCCTTGAACTCACTATATAACCTAGGCTGGCCTCAAATTTACAGAATTCTCTTGCCTCAGCCTTCCAAATGCTGGTTTTACAAGCATGTGCCACCATGCCCCGCTCACTGATTCTGATTTTTGAGTTGCTTCTCTTTTCTAGTCCCTGAGTGAGGCATTCAGCATTTCTCCCTGGGAACCTTGGCATTCATTACTCTTCCCTTCTTGAAAGCCCTCTTAGTATTGATACTCGTCAACACAGTAACTAAACAATAACTGATTCATGAATTAATCTCCAGGTAATGAAATTATAATAGGTGTTTCAGCGTGGCTGTTTCCAGAGATGGAAGCCTAATTCTCTTGCTGAGAGGGGATGGTTTTGGGATATGCTCTCAGTAAACAGGAGTGAGTGGCTGTAAAAGGAAAGAGGGAAACAGGACTTGCCCTTCAAGGGTCTTCCTGGTAGACACTGGGGACCGATCCTTTTGGTGAACAGAATAGGCTTCCCGTGCATCCATCCCAAGGACAGAAGAGGCAGCGTACCCCTGCTCACTCTCAGCTCGCATCCGTGAAGCATTACATCTCTCTCTTCTAAGACTGCATGTGCTCCAGCACTAAATGGTCCTGACTTTGGGGATGCTCTGAGGTGCCAAGAAAGACACCCGTGGAGTGTGGCTGAGGAGAGCTGCCTCAGCTTACAACGCCTGGAACTGAGATAAAACACAAGCACGAGGATGGAAGGCGGGATGTATAATGAGCAAGACACGCTGGATTAGCAGGAAGAGACAGAGCTTTAGAAAACAGTTGCAAAGCAATACAACACCAGTGCAGAAAACTGCTGGGGATTTGCTTAGATCTGGATGATCCCTTTCCTTCATCCCCTTGAAACGTACTTATTAAGCTATTTGTGTGTATTTTGTCCAGTAAACTTGACTTCAAACTCCTTGTGAATGAGAGATGGCATCTTTTGCTCACTGGGTCCATTTCCTTGGCCTAGCATGATACTGTATCAATCACGGGGCCACCTGAATTCCAAACTTTCCCACTGTTTGGGAAAGTCACACCTGCTGATAAACATGTAGCAAGTTCTTAAGTCTTGATTTCTAATTATGAATTAAGACTTTGAAATCTTGGGCTCACAAATGATTTCAGAGAGAATAATGCTGGTTTGAATACCTTAGCACTAACTTACGCTGAAATGAGTACAGCATTTGCAGGGTGAGTAGATTAACTTCAGAGCAAGCTGATCTTGTTCAATGATTTGCTTGTTCTATTTTCAAATCTCTCAATCAAGAGACTGCCACGATTTTCCCTAAGGAGATTGTAACATGACATTAGTTGTCTGTGTGGACCCAGAATTTCAAGTTTTACATTACAATTTTCTCACACTTTCACCACCTTTATTTTATATTTTACTACATTAGGCAAATTTCCTTTTTGCAGTGGTACAAAGAACCTGCATGAAAACACTATTAATAAATTCTCTAGTGACATTATAAAGCTAAATTTTCAAAAGATTGTGAAATGTAACATGTGGAAACAACTGCAACTCCGTTAAAAAAAAAAGACAAAGCTTAAGTACATAAAAATCTTAAAATGTTGAGGAAAGTAAATCTTTGAGTTTAAAAAATTTTTGGGAGTGGGGTTGGTTTTTCAAGATGAGGTCTTGCTTCGTAGCCCAGATTTGACTCAAACTCAGTGATCTATCTGTCTCAGCCTTTTGAGAGCTGGGATTACAGACGTGCGCCAGCATGCCCTGCAATCTGTCTCTATTTATTCCGTGATTGCCGCTGCTAACCTCTTTTCTTTTGCTACTTAAATAGCTAATGTTTTATAATTTGCTGAGTTTTTGGGTTTTTTTTTGTACCAGGAATTGAATTCACGACATCACGCTTATCAGGCAGGTGCTTGTGCCGCTGAGCTAAATCCCCAGCCCATGTTTTATAATTTGAAATCCAACAAAAACAAAAGACAATAAGTGACTATGTAAAATTAATGCCTAAAGAAGTTGGAAAAAAATTTATGTTGTCTTCTAGATCAAACTTTTGTCCTAAGAAAGATTTAGATTTTTCTACTGGATTTGTACTTCCAGAAGAACCAGAAAACAAAGTTTACTTTTAAAGGTAAATGAGTACAGGGAAGGCACAAGCAAATGTTCAAATTTACGGTGAGCAATGGCTTTTTTGTTTATTTGTTTGTTTGTTTATTTATTTATTGTGGCACAGGTGATCGAACCCAGGGAATTGCACATATTGGGCAAGAGTTTTGACACTGAGCTACACCTTCAGCCTACACTGAATTCTACTGGGTCTGAAGCACTGAATAGTAGAGAAAAGCTGCAGGAAGACTTAGGCTTAGAGAGAAAAGCGTTGGAAAATTCTAAAGCAGACACAGTCATACAAATACGTTCAAGAGAAGACACTGTAACGCAGGCAATTTCAGTCAGTCAGTTATAAGCAAGGGACGTGACCTAAGACCCTGCTCATAGTTTTCTGAAACTCTTGCTGAGGTGCTGGTGGAGACCCCAAGTTCCTGAAACGTTGAGCAGTAGTTAAGGAAACACCTTGCTTCTATAACAAATCAATACGTCAAAGAACAGATTACCATCTGCAATCCTGTTAGCCTTATCAAAAGACTCATGTCCCTCCAGAGAAAAGCGACTCTAATTCCTCAATTATGTAGATCGACAGTATGCCAGGCAACCATCCCTCACAACAATGCATGAGACACATGCTGTGGTAATGTCCATTTTTCAGATGCAGAAACTGAGGCATAGCAAGATTAAATCACTGCCTAAAAGTCACACAGTGTTGGAGCCAGGATTTAAACATGGGCAGCCAGGTTCTGACCTAGGGAGGTTTGTTTGAATTCTTCTTCTTCTTTTTTTTTTTTTTCCTTTGGTACTGGAGATTGAACCCAGGGGTAGCTCTGCACTGAGCGACGTCCCCAGCTCTTTTTCTATATTTTGAGATGTGGTCTCACTAAGCCATTAAATTATCTGGGCTGGGCTAGAACTCACAATCCTCCTACCTCCTCCCCTTCCAGGCCCCCCAGAGTGCTGGGATTACAAGCATGTACCACCACACCTGGCTAGTTCTCAAATTCTCTGCTACCTCTCTATATAGTACACTTTCTAGAATGAAGAGCTTCCCTGTAAAAACTGAACCTATAGAGCCACTGGAAAGCTCTGTCTTTAGAAATGAGAATTCCCTCGTAGTTAAAGAATAAACTGAGATTTGCCCCACCACCCGCATTGGTCTGCCAAGTGACTTCAGGGAAACCGAATGACTCCTAACCCAGGAAACTCCTGAGGGAACGTGTTAGTCTCAAGTGGGCACTGTTGAGCCAGGGACATGCACAAGGCAGCCTGTCCATGAAGCCCTGTCCGGTGGAGGGGAACCCCACTGGCAGGGTCAAGTGTCCGGTGCCTTTTGGGATGAGAAGCCCTGATATTACCTACCCCATGTGGTTTGATTTCAGCGAGAACGTGCCTAAAGCAGCCTACACAAATACCCAAACTGCCTGACAGTTATATTTTTAGTGAATAATTAACAATGAAGTCTGGTGAATAGACTTGGGCGGGTAGCAGGATGAATCAGCTTCCTTAGACCTGATCAGATCTGGAGCACTGGGAACACTGAACTTCTGGAGTCTAGCCTCATAAGAAGCTTGAAAGATACGGCTAGGGCAAAAGTATAGTTATTTGTTAATTTCTGGAATTAAAGATTATAAAATGACCTTTAGAAATCAAAAAAGGTTATTTTTACATAAATAAGTGCATATTGCAAAATGCAAATTTCATTTCAGGGGGATGAAAATGCAATTCCCTTGGCGTTTATCAGGATCCTACTAAGTTCAGAGTACTCGGACGGATTACACAAAACACATGGTAAGCAGGAAGCACAACTCTCAAGTTGTTAGCAGTCAGCTAGGTGTGAAAACAAAGACCCCGAAGCCTGCAGTGATAAAACAGGTTCGTAAGAGCAGAACAAGAGAATCCATCTGTTTGAAAGAGCCAGGGTGGACATGACTGGACATCCTCCCACCCATCCTGAACAGCCTTTGGGTCACCTTGAAACCAGGAGGCATATGCTTAAGGTGTCGTCGAGCATCACCTTGCACTCCATCTCCAGACTCGGAGTCAGTCTCCCATTTGGACGAGTCACTTTAAGATGCCTTTCTTCCTGGGTAATATTTTGTTAAGTAAACCACGGTCCCTCTTTAGGAAAACAGGATTTCTCTCCATCTCATTCTTCAGGCTCCCCTTTACCTACAGAATCCTTTAAAGAAATCTCAACAAACCAGAAGGATAGAAAAGGGAGATAGCCTGCAGCTGGCATTCACACACGAAAGCGTTTTCTTCCCAGCACCCACTCTGGCCTCTCCCAGGGACATCTGAATTAGTAGTTGCTTGGACTAAAAGCCGGTGTCAAGGACCCCTCCCGCATCAAGAGAAAGAAGAGAATGTGAGTCTGCACCAAGGGCCAGGAGCCTCTGGCTGCATCATTTCTGATCCCAGAGGCAGAAGAGACTGGAAATGTTATCACCACAAGTGATAACTGTGCATGTTTCCAAAGCAGAGGCCTTGAAACCTGATTGATGACTGCAGTTACTCGTTGAGTGAAGGGAGTTCAGCGAGAATCCATACACATTTGAGAAGGGGCACCCTCCTCTCACCCCACCCAACTCTTGCAACAAGGTCAGCATAGAAGAGGGATTATGAAATAAATCAAATAAAACAAAATTAATTTTCATTTTTGCAGTCTTTCAAGTTCCTACAGTTCCCAATCTTGGTCTTATTGGGAATGGAGCTGACATATCCAAAGTCTTTCTCTTTCCACAAAAGATAGACAGTCGCTTAAATAGTGTAGGGATAAAACCTGTTTTACCAAGGGAAGACTAGTTCAGCAAATGCCCTCTGATTTCCCCGCCATCTTCACTTGCTATTTTATCTTTATGCAAAATACAGTACTGACTTCCTCCTAATCTTAATTTTATCCTATGGAAAGTGGGAATTATAATCCTATTTGTGAGTATAGTGAACATTACATGAAAACCGGTGGCAGAGTGTATCACGCTGACAAGTGACAATACCAGGTCGCAATCCTTTTTCTTAATGTCAAAGTCACCGTCGGTTTTTTGTTGTCTTGTTTTTTAAGACAAAACTGGCAGGCCAGAATCCTCGTACTTTCTATGAGCTAGATAAATGTATTTAGATGTTCACTGGCTGGAACTTCTGGACAAGGCTAGGCTCTACGACCAAGAGTTGGTGGAGTGGAGTACAGAACTGATCTGACAAAAATTCTGGCCAAAACTTTTTAAAGTTTGGCAGAAAGTTCTTAACACACAGCCTGTATTCCCTTCTCCAATGCTATCCTTGAGCTACCGCAAGGCTGGAGCAAGACCCGCCAGACTCCCCGCAGAAATCTTGGAGTGCACCCCAAACAAGACGCCCCGAAGTGAACTCGGTGAGCCTCGGGCTGGGCGCGCGGGCGCGCAGAGTGCGGACCGCGCCCACCACCCCTGGGGTCCTCTCCGCAGTGGCTCTGCTCACCGGGTGGGCTGGACGGCGGCGCGGCGGCCAAGGGCAGCAGCAGGGGCAGGAGCAGCAGCGGTGACAGCTTCGGCAGCCCGGGGCTCCGGCCGGGGCCGCACCGGGCCATGGCTCCGCGGGGCTCGGGCGCGCCGGGCAGGCGGTGGCAGCTGTTCTCGGAGCGGCGCTGTGTGCGTCCCAGAGGTTGGCGCGTCCTTAACTTGCTGCTTTCATGAGCCCTGCCTGATCCGGGCTTTTGGGGGCACGGACGCTAACGTGGTTTCGGGAGCCACGTTCGCCCTGCTCGGCCTCGGGCTGGGAAAGGCGGGTCCTTTGGGCCTGACCCTCTAACAACCTGTGGGCCGGGCCGGGAAAGTTCCTGGGCTGCGCGTCTGGGAAACGCAGAGGCTGCGCGCCTCGTTTCTCTCGATCCCTTGGGCGGTTTTTGGTGGCCCAGGGCTTGCAGGCATTCGCTCACAGCCGCTCCACCAGCCTCTGCCTCCCCGTCGGCCGCTCGGGGGCAGTGGATGAGACGCCCAGAGGGACACCGGAGCGCATACCTTTGCCTATACCCAGCTGTGCCGCCTGGACATTTTGGAGACGTCCTCAAGGTCCTACATTCTAGGCTGCTTAATCGCACTCCATTTGCTGCGGGTGGGGACTTCTGATCCCTGGCTTCTCTTCACGGGGCTGCGGCCATCCTTGGGGCATGATTCCAGCAGAGCCGAAACCAGATAACCCCTACCCCCTGCGGGGTCTCCATTTCGGTGCAGGGTCAAAGTGGCATTGTGAAGTAGGTAAAATTATGCCTTGAGTGACGCTGTGAAGTTGGCAAAGGGTGACCCGGGTGACATTGTGAAGCAGGCAAAGGGTGTCTTAGTGAGCACTGATTGAGCCCATCTTTTTCTTCAGTACCGGTGGTACAAGGCAGAATAAGAGCGTGCCCTGCGACAGGCAAGAAGGGGTAAAACTCTGAAGTTTACAGCAAAGAGCTGTCTTAAAGTGTGGGAGCGGTGGTCAGGAGCAGACGGGCCACCACACGGCCAGCGCTCTTCTCTTGGCATTTCTTCTAAACTTAAGTGGCAGGGGACATAGGGAATAAGAAGCATCTCTCCTAGAGAGGGAAATACAAGTCGTTATAGAAAAATATATAAATGTTTATTTATTTATTTATTTTTAAAGCATTACAGAGCCAGGCGTGGTGGTGCACTCCTGTAATCCCAGCACTCGGCAGGATGGTTGCGAGTTGGAGACCAAGCCTGGGCTACAAAGCGAGCCCAAGGCCAGCCTGAACTGCATAATGAGACCCTGTCTCAAGAAAAAAGCATTACACAGCGCCATTAATTCCCCTCAAAACCCTCCCCTTTCTTGGAACACACTTAGCCCATCATTCTTACTCTCTGAAGCAGTTCAGAAAGTTCTCTTTCATACTGTCTTGGTGTGCTGTTGCGACTGCTTCAGTGTTCTAAATCAATTAAAAGCAGTTATCTTTCGTGATCGTTTTGACTTTGCAGAAGAACCAGAAGTCACCCAGTGCCAGATCCTGTGAACAAGGTTGGTGAAGACGCACCATGTTTTTTTTTTTTTTTTTTTTACAAGCCTGTCTTTCTGTTGGATGGTGCTTGCCAGTAGCATTTAGCATATTTTTTAAAAAAATTACACTTTGCAAAGACAATCACAAAAGAGGACTTTTAAAACTGCTTCAGAAAGTGGCAAAATGATGGAATAAAGGGATTAATGGTAATATGTCTTTTAATGTAATACATTTCTTAAAACTTAAACATTCACCTTCTAATTCCATCAGACTCTGTACATTTGTAATTTTTAGAAATGATACAGAAAAACTGAAAGTACATCAAATCCCTTGCAAATCACAAAACACAAGCCCCACAGTTTTGTTTGGTAATGTTCATTTAATGAAGGGAGGAATCAAGCACATTGTAACAATTGCACATTTTCCTTCAAGTTATTAAATAAAAATACAGGAAAGTTACTAACATTTTGGTTGTGTCATCTAAGGGGAGAGAACTACATTAGGACATTCAAGGAAGTTGTGCCACCACAGATATTTCAGTCATGCCACTGTATACCACCTTCTTCACCTTACTAAGGAGCCGGATGTTCTGATGAAACAATGCATATAAACATGACTGATGTGGACCAAGAGGCATTTGTCCATCAGTTGTTTAATCATCAAATATTTGTTGACTACTATGTCCTAGGCATGTTTATATACATTATATAGGGAAATTACAAAGTCTCTACCATCACAGAAACTACACTCTAATAAGTAGAGCAGATTATTCATGTCAACAAATTAATTGGATCAGTTTCTCAACCAAATTGGATCAGTTTCTTGGCACTATTGAAATTTTGGACCAGACGGATTCCTTGTGGTGGGAGGGGTTGTACCTGTGTACCCCTTGGCCTTTACCTGCTGGATGCCAGCAACTCTCCTACCAATACCAGTTTTAACTACTATAAAAATATCTCCAGACATTGTTAAATATCTCCAGACATTCCCCTAGGGTGCATAATTGTGCCTCCTTGAAAATTACTGAGTTAGTTTATATATCTGGGAGAGAAATGAGAAAAAGTCGCTCATGTTAAAGCTGAAGTAAGACAGATCAAAGATGCTAATGGTTGTTAAATGTTCTCATCACTTCTGTAATGGACAGAGTCATTTAGGGTTACTCATCATCCATTACCCTATTCTCGTTAATAGCTTTTTACAAATGTGGATTCCACTGGTATGGAGTTTTTTGTGAGTAAGAATAGAAGTATGTTTCCACCAGGTGACACAATTCATAGTTTTAATGAACTGGAATTGAAAAACACTACCTGTTTTTTTTTGTTTGTTTTTTTGTTTTTCCTGAGGTCCTTTGAAAGAAATGAGCGAGAATAGGGGTATAGTGTTGGTTAGAGTAATTCAGCCTGTGTTTCTAAAAGTAATTGCGCTTCCACATAGCGCCAGGTGCCGGAGCAGCCAAAGAAACTCAAGGAAGTCCCCTGCGTTAACTCGTGTTAGAGAAATGGCTGATGGGAATTGTAATGTCATCTAGGCAGCATCACCAGGGAGGGATTTGATCTTCTTACCTTAGTGGGCAAAGAAAATGTTTCAATATATGTGCTAATTAGTTTCATGTATACTACTAATTGATCATACATCATGGAAAAGAAAGATTTGTGTTGTTATCTGTTCTTTTTTGTAAGACTCTTTTTGGTGTATGTCTTATACTCTGAGTGACTACTTTGAAGATACAAGAACTATCGATAGTCTCTTATTATTTGATTATGAAACTTTTGTTTTATTTTTCCAGGAAAAGAAATACAAAAAAATAAATAAATAAATAAAAAAGAACTCTAACCAGCTGAGATGCTAGCCTAAAGGGAGAAGGAGATAGAAAGAAGGTGGAGGAAATCATAAATATCATCTATAGTTGGGTGATTGTAACAAGAAACTAGAGACTTGGCCTACAGATGCCCAGTAGGTAACAGAAGTATAAAGCTTGGTATCTCTGCCTTCACTTTATTTATTTATTTTTATTTATTTATTTATTTTGTGGCACTGGGAATTGAACTCATCACCTTGCACTTGCCAGGCTCACGCTTAGGCCACTGAGCTAGATCCCCGGTCCTTCTGCCTTCACTTTATGTCTCTCTTATTACCTTAAAACTTTGGATCAAGCCAGGCATGATGGCATACACCTGTAATCATAGCATATGGGAGGGAAACTCCATAAATTCATTGGAATAATGCAATGAAAGTTTATTATACAAATCCTGAATGTCAGAATTAGAGGAGTAAAATGCTCAGTATTACATTTACTTAATTAGTAAATGGCATTCTTCCATGCAGAAATTTAGACGGTAGGTTTTTTCTTATTGCCTCAATTTTACTGCCTGTTACTGGATTATTCAGCGTTTTTATATCTGTTTGGTTCAGTTTTGGTAATTCACATATATCTAGGAATCTATCCATTTCTTCTGTATTCTTGAATTTATTGGAGTACAGGTTTTTGAAGTAGTTACTAATAATCTTCTAGATTTCAACTGTCTTCATTGTGGTTTCCCATTTTTGTTTTTGTTTTTGTTTCTGATTGCATTGGCAGGGATCTTTTATTTCCTTTCTTTTTCTTTTCTTTTTTTGTCTGTCTTGTTCATTCTTTTGAAGAAACAGCTGTTTGATTCATTGATTCTTTGTATTTTTTTTCCTCTCAATTTCATTAATTTTTGCTCTGATCTTCACAATTTCCTTCCTTGTACTAGCTTTGGATTTGAATTGTTCTTATTATTCTAGGACCTTGATGTACATTATTAGGTTATTTATTTGGGCTCCTTGTTTTTCTGATGTGGGAATTTATAGCATAAACTTCCCTCTTAGGACTGCTTTCCTTATGTCCCTTAGGTTCTGGTATGTTCTACTGGCCTTGTTACTTGATTCTAGGAACTGTTTAATTTATTTCTTGATTTCTTTTCTGATACATTGATTATCAAAGAGAGTGTTGTTTAATATCTATGGTTTCTTTTGCCGTTGATTTCTAGTTTCATTGCACTATAACCTGGTAATGTGCATAGGATAATTTTGATTCTTTTGTATTTATTTAAGCATGCTTTATGTGCTAGTATATGGCCCATATTATATGTGCTGCCTAAGCAAGCACAGTATATAGCATATATGCCTTTGAGAAGAATGTGTATTCTGTTGCTATTGGGTGGGGCACTCTGTACATATCTATTTTTGTCATTGTTGGTTTCACTGTCTTGAGGATATCCTTGAAAATATTTTGAAGTGCTGGCTTGGTGGTCATGAATTTCTTAAGGTGCTCTGTCACAAAAAACATCATTTCTCCATCAATTTTGAAAAATAGTTTTACATGATATATTAGTCTGTGTTGGAAGTTGTTTTCTATTAGGGCTTGAAACACTTGACTCTAAGCTGTCTTGCTTTTAAGGTTTGTATTGAGAAGTCTGCTGTAATTCTAATGGGCTTACTTTTTAAAATGATTTGTTGCTTTTCTCTAACAGCCCTTTTTTTTCTTTAAAAATTTTTTTATTAGTACATGTTTGCAGTACATAATGATTACATTTAACTTGCGAGGAGTTGATACATGTACATAACACATCTTAATTCTTTTCACATCCCCTTCCTTTCCTTTCCAGCTGGACTCCCCCCACCCTGCCCAACCACCCATTTTCCTCCCTATTATCCAGACCTTTTAAGATTTTTGTCTTTGTGTTGGACTTCTGGGATTTTGGCTATGATATGTTGTGAAGAAGTTCTTTTCTGATTGTGGTTATTTGGGGTTTTATCTGCCTTGCTTATCTGTATATTAAGTTCTTTCCCCATATTTGCAAAGTTTTCTGCTATTATTTCTGTGTAAAGGTTTTTTAATGCCATTTTTGCTGTTTTCTGATTTCACTCATTCCAATTAATCTTAGATTAGTCTTCTTTGCATCATCCAGCAGCTGTTGGATCTTTTTCCTTCAACTCATTATTTTTAAGGTATCTCTGAGTATATAATCATTTCTATCAGCCCTATCTTCTATTTCTGACACTTGCTCCTCATACTGGTCACTTCTGCTGCCCATGCTTTCAATAGAATTTTTTTATCTCCTGGATTTCTGTTTGGTACATTTTTATGGACTCTTAATTCTTTGCTAAACTGGCCATTCATGTTTTCTATTATTTTATTAAGCTTAGCTAGTTTTTCACTAGTGTTTTCTGTAAGCTCACTCATCATTTTATTATTAAGCCCATTATCTGTTTGGTTATATGATCTCTGAGTTTGCTGAGCACCTTGATTTGTTTTTTCTCATCTTTTATCATTTTATATAAGTCAGCCACTTGACTTGATTTCCTCCCCTTTGGTGTCATATGAATGTTTTAGAGAGCTGAGAGTTTTTGGAGGCATTTTATTGGCTTATTCCTCATGTGTTTATTGTGTGTGTGTGTGTGTGTGTGTGTGTGTCCTTAGGCACATACTGAGGGTTTGTCATCAATTATGGTGAAAAGACTTTGTTGTTAGTATGGAGAATTCATTAACTGAGGTCTGCTTCTCAGTTATGTGATCTGGACATGGCTGACTCTGGACCATTGACTTTGTTTAAAGATCTGACTACCTCCATTAATTTGCAATGTAATTGTCCCAGCACCCAGTTAACCAGAAATTAAATCCAGTATTGTTGATGACACAGAGACAAGCCAGATAATGACATAAAGTCAAAACTAATTAATAGCAACAACTACATCACTCTCACAACAGCAATGAAATCAGCATCAATAATAGAGTGAAAGATAAACTGGTTATAAGAACTGATTAAAAGCTACCACTGTGCCACATGTAACGATACAAAAGAGATCTTTGGTAATGACATTGCCATGAAGAAAAACCAAACACTGACCTACAGTAAATATCTACTAAGTACAACAACTATTCCATCATTAATAATAAAAAAGAATT
>RJWT010019523.1:0-18362 GCA_004365215.1 Cuniculus paca
AGCTTTGCTTTGCCACACAACCCTCTCCATGATGTGCTGTGTTCACACAGGACCAAAAGAAGAGGGTCAACGAACCAGTGCCTGAAGTCTCAAAAACCATGGCCCTAAATTAACCTTTTCTCTTTGTAAGTTGACTGTCTCAAGGAGTTGCTAGAGTAACAGCTAACCTTCCTCAAAAACCCTAAGGAAGTGATCATCACCATGTACAAATGCATGTCATAAATCAATAAACTGACTAAGACCACCTGAGGTTTAAACCCGACCTGCCTGACTCTTTAGCTCTTCTTTTTCTGCACTGACACACCAACCAGAGTGCCTGTGGCAGTCGCGTCAGCCATGGATGGGCCCGGCGTGTGCAGCCTCTGTGGCTCAAGTCTTTATCACCTTCCCTTAAGGCTCCTGCAACACACGCTAAGCTTCCCTCTCTGCCTCCCATTCATCTTGAAGCTACGTGTCAGATTACGCTTCCAAAACAGCAGCGATGCTTCTATCTGGACCAGCCACCTTCTAAAGCAGTCCTGGAATCCTCCTTCGTGATTGTCTTCAGTTGCACTGTCATGGCTGCCTCCGTGTCCTGCATTGACTTAAAACACTTACCAGTTGTGGTCATTTAGACTTTAAGGAAAAGCCAGAAGTTGCCCAGGGCCAGCTCTGATGTATAAGGTGGATGAAGACACACCGTAATGCTTTGAGTTGATAGAAATTGCCACAAAAATTCTGAATCACTTCATGACATTGAAGTGGCCATGAAAAGACACTGATGGAGGACTTCCAGAACTGCTTCAGAAAGGGGCAAGAATGATGGGATAAGTGTGTGAAGGGAGAGGGGATATTCTGAGAGGGATTAAGTACAATGTGTTTTTACTGTAATAAGTTTTAATTTAAAATTAATTGTATGTGCCAGGCATAGTGGTGCATGCCTACAATCCCACCACTCTCAGCAGGCTGAGGCAGGAGGACAGCCATGAGTTCAAGACCAGCCTGGGCTACATAAGCAAGTTCAAGGCCAGCCTGCACTACATAGTGAGTCCCTGCCTCCAACATTAAATTAAATTAAATTAAATTAAATTAAATTAAATTAAATTAACTGTACATTTTGTTCATCCCTTGTACCTTCTTTTCCATGCTGCCCTGATAATTCTATTTAACCATATTTTATCTTTTCATATAATGAGAGAGAAAGGCCACAGAATAATTACCCAGTGTGGGAAATAATTACAGTAGGCAGGAAAAGGACTGGTTTTATAAAGTCTTACACCAGGCTATGTACTGTAATAAGCATATCTGAAATTGTCCTCGCTGCAGTGTCTTTTGAGAAGCCTGAGGCTTGCCACTTTTGATAAGCTTAACCAAGCTCACTCATTCAGAAAAGAAAGAGCTAACAAAAAAATCTGTTTTTGTTATTTTGTTCTCCAGAGAAATTATTCTTGACTACTTTAATTTTTTAAATTCATGCCAAATCCAGGGATAGCTTTGGGATCAGCAACATGAAGAACAATGCCAGAAGATATAAAGGAAACTTAGTGGTTTTTTCTTTCTAATTCTATGTCAAGACCAAGTCAGATGGGAGTCAGATGCATACTGGAGGGCTGTACTTGGATTTTCGCATATCTGCTTATGCCTGCTCCTCTAGTTTCATTCCCTATTAGTATAAGCAATTACATTTTGAGATGCACACTCACTTATTTGACCTTTTGTGATCTCTTATTCATAGTCTACCACATTGTATGGACCATTTGCAGTAGAAACTACATGCCAAAAAACACCTGTGGTGTACCAATGGACTCTAACAGACACTGGACAGCCAACCTTCAGAAATCAATTGACTGTATGACTAGGGATGTTCATCAGAAACTGAGTCCTATCAGACTGAGTCATCAAACCCTAAGTGCATGAGGAACATCAGCAATGTATCCTAAGACAGCATGGTGCATCCGTGGTTGGGGCAAACAGATTCTGTAAGCTATAGAAGGATGTGACTCATTCCCTCAAGTCATCCACTACTGTTGAACTCAGACCAAGTCATCAGTTCACATCTATAGCCAGATGGTGCACAAGGAAAGGGGCAAACTTGGCTCAGTAATAGCTTGGCTTGGGATGTGGTTTGAAGCTGATCAGAACTCAGATGCAGTTAATAAAGCAATGCTAGTGAAAAAGGAGCAACTGCTAATGAAGCAGAGAGAATTGTTCATGATAGATTCCCATATCCTGGCCAACACGCTGCATTTCACAATCACTGTTAGACCTGTCCTGTTCTCACAGCACTGGTTCATTGGTTTATTTTCCCCCTAAGATGGAGAAAACAGACAAAAACAAAAGTGATACAGAACTATATTCTGTCTTTAACTCTGCTGCTTTTATTTATTAGTGATAGTAAATGTCGAGTATTTTGACTTAGCAGTGAGAAAAGTAACTAAGACACTGGCCTAGATCTGATATCAGAATGGAAGATAAAGAAACGACTGCATAAACCTCATGCACACTGTAAGCTCCCTCAGTGACCTGTTCTCACCCTGAGGACAGTGCTTCTTTTCCTACTTTCATTAGTCCACACTCACTCTACGGAGGATATTTCTTCCTACCTTTAATATCTTTAATAAATGTAAAAACATGCTACCTTTTTTGTTTGTTTATTTTTTAAGAGCAGAATATATTTATTGACAGAAAGCAAGCTTCTGTCTAGGAGAAAGACAGAAGAGGTTCCAAGTGGGTTGCCAAAGACTGTCTTTTCTAAGGACTTTTGTAGCATAAAACCACAAGGTGAGATGGGTCCAAGGTAGGAAAAACCTGGGAACTCACAAGGTGGGTATAAGGTGGGACAGAACTGTGGTCAACCAATAAGATTAACTGCTCAGGTAAGATTGATTAAATCAGAAACAAATGGGGAAGCAAGTCACACAAGCAGGCTCATTTAACAGCAGTGACTCTTCCAGTAGGGCGTTAGGGTGGTGACTCCTGACTTCCTCAGGGTGATAGAGAACTATTTAGACTGTCAGTCCTTAGGATGTGAGTGTATTTGATCCTTTGTCTTGAGATCCGGCCCACAGTGGGAGGTGTTTTTCTCCTCCAAGGTCACAAGACGTTTGGTCCTCTGTGCTGGCTCCCTTGAGGGCCTACCCTATCTGACTGCCTATAATATTTCTAACTAACTCAGCAGCCTGTAACATTCCCCCCTCTGAAGAAGTAACCCAAACTACTATGAGGGGGTAATGGGCGATGACCAATCTGGCTTCCTCATGCTGAAGGGGGTTGTGTTGAACAGCAGTCAAAACACTCTGCAGAGGTTTTAATTAATGGCCCTCGGTAGATACCAGGTGTTTTTTTCTTGGCTAGGTGTACTGCTTTAAGACTAGAGGAGACAAAGGCAAAGAAACAATTAAGTATGCATGGGCCAAATAGTAGAATTTTTAGAATAATTATGAGTACAGTTAACAAAGATTTCCATCATAGGGAGGATAAGGATAAGGTCCAGGGAATTTTAGAGTCTGGCTTGTCATTGATTTGTCATCTAATATCTTGAACAGTTATTGAGATATTAGCAGAAGGATCAGGAATGTACACATTTAGTTTTTACAATTGCATAAGTATCTCCTGTGCTATTTTTTTTTTTTGCAGCATTGGGGATTGAACTCATGACCTTGCGCATGCCAGGCAGGTGCTTAGACCGCTGAGCTAGATCCCCGGCCCTAATTAATTTTTTTTTTGTGGCTCCAGGGATTGAACTCACAACCTTGCACTTGCCAGGCAGGTGCTTAGACCGCTGAGCTAGATCCCCAGCCCCTTTCTGTGCTATTAGAATGTCTAATGTCATCCAAGTTTGGAGCATGGCTTGTTGAGGAAAAAGTTATTCTAGTTACAGCTTAAGCAACATGTATTTTGATGACTGCTTGAGGTACAATGCCTGGAAGGAAGATCAGAGTCAAGAAGGACAAAGAGTCATTTGCCAATGTCCAGTAATTGGCTGGTTTTTACCTCTTGTCGTGATTACTCAGGCTTCTCCATAGAGATGACAGATAGAGATGACAGTCTTGCCAGAGGGAGGAGATGAGTGACCTGAGGCCCTTCACTCTTACTGGACCAGCTGGTAGGATGGGTCTGGAATTTGGGGTCTTGGCCGCAGGGGGCAGTCTGACTTCCAGTGGTCACCTTTGCAGTTAGGGCATGGCTTGGGGGGCCTTTTAAGGCAGTGCCTCTTAAAGTAGCCTGGCTTGTGGCAGTGATAACAAGGAGGTGTCATCAAACTCTGCTTGGAGCCCTGAGAATAAGACTTAAGGTCTGTGTTTTTTTAAGGCCACCAAAAAGGCACTTCTTGATCTCTTTGTTTTCTCTCTTTGGCTTTTCCCCCATTCTGATTATAGAATACTAAGGAGGCAGTTTTACTGAAGAATCAAGTGAACTATCTGGAGCAAAGGCTACATTTTGTAGCTTTTTTCTAATTTCTGGAATTGACTGGGTAATAAATATGCTTTTAAGCAAAATCTGCCCTTCTATTGAATCAGGATCTATGGACATATATTTTATTAGAGCCTCTAATGAATGATCTAAGAAGTCGGAGGAGTTTTCATCTTTCTCCTGAAAAAAAGCTGACAATTTAAAATAACTAGAAGGCTTGGTTTTGTCCTTCTTAGATCTTTGAGAGTATACATTTCAAAATGTCTCCTGCTCCGATCTCCCATTTTGCTGTCAGGCCAGTTGGGGTCTTGGGTGGGCACTGCTTGTGCCCCAGAGAGAACTGGTAGCTCCCCTGGCTGTCGATCTTCTGATTGTCTAAAATGAACAATATGATATTCTTCTCCAAAGGCAATAGCAGCTTGCAATGTTCCCTGTCTCTCACTGGAAGTCAATGTTTGATTTAAGAGTAACATTACATCCTTTCAGCCTAACTCATAAGTCTGAGTAAGCCCTCTAAAGACATCACTGTACTTGTCAGGGTCATCTGAAAATTTTCCTAGTTCTAGCTTAATTTGCTTTTAGTCATTGAGAGAAAGAGACCTATGAATATGAGTAGTCTCATAAGAATTATAATTATATCTGGAGCATAAATAAAAATTGTCTCTTAATGTAAAGAAAGTTTGAACATAAAGCAATTCTAACCATTTTTCCTCTTTCTTATAGTATGTCTCTAGTTGTAAAAGAATATCATAATTAATACTTCCCTCTGCATTCCACTTTGGCTCTAGCAGGTAGGTAGGCCACACACACACGCAGAGAAGTATCAAATGGCTCTTTTTCAACATGGAAGAGTTGAACATCTTCCAGTACTTAAGAATGCATTCCAAAGGAGTAAGGGGCTTTGGCATTGAGTTGACCATGTCTGTAATGCAAAAAGCAAATTGTAATAATGTGAAATCTTGCTTTGTACCAGGAATCAAACTCAGGAACTTTTGCTGAGCTCTGTCTCTAGCCCTGAAGTGCAAGAGATTTTGACATTGAGCTACCTATCTATGCAATTAAGGACATAATTAAGGCGTCTCTTTCTTATTCTTATTTGATAATGTCCTCAAGGTGTCTCTTGGGTTGATTCTGCTCCAGAGCAGGTGGATGCCATCTGGAGAGTAGAAGATAAATTCAACCAGTCTATCCACCCTAGGCATGTAATTTTATCTTCCCTGGTAGCTCGAGAACTTTGTTTCCATATGACATTTATAACTTATTGTAACAGGAATGTTTAAAGAAGGAAGCATAACTTTGTAATAGACTACTGCTTTTGTTCATTGGAAGAGGGCATATGTAAACAGGTGAGTTGGTAAGTAGAGGATTTCTCTGGCTGTACTGTGAAGGAGATCACTTTTGGAGATAGATAAGGTGACAAATGACTTGGAAAATTCCAGCCCTGGGCCCTAGGGCAAAGAAACCTTCAAGACAGTTGTGTTACCGATCTAATCCCCTGGGCACTCTTTCCTAGCAGCAAGACATGGCTATGCTTTACTTAAATTTCTGTATCTTTGAGGCTTACAGGTTAAACTCATTAATTATCATCTAGCAATCACATTTTACATGTTAGTAAAGGCACATCAGTCTTTTAGGCACACTGAAAAGGCTAACTATTTGCTCTTAATTAACATAAGTAAATTGGTCCCCTAATAGCTGCTGTGAAATGTAAACAATCGTTGCAAGCTGCCTCAGTTTAATCTTTGAAGGGAGGGGTAGTCTAAGTGGTCTAAAAACCCACTAAAAAGCTTAGTGAGAGTTCCCAGTCTACTGGCAGAGAAATAAAGATAATAGATAAGTGGAGATTTTCAGTGGTCACAAAACATTGCCCACTGAGGAACATTTGGGTGGCCACCAGATAGTAGTCCTGGCCGGGAACCCTCAGTTGTTCTCAGTTTTTATTGAACCAGATAACCAGAGGTCAGTCTCCGGAAAGAATCCAGCTGTCTGTCTGGTCAACATTCCATTGATTCCATTGGCCACTGGCTTCAATGGAGATTCACCAAACAGATGCTCGGGAAACCTGTCCTCTGCTTTTAAGGGTGGCAGCTGCTCTAAGAGCAAGTATTAGCTGGCAGAATGACCACCATTTGTCAAAGTTCTATGAAGGATAGTTAAAAGTCTGAGCAAGATCATTACCTAGTGCTCTGTAAATTTACAATAAATTTAAAGTCCATAGTTGAAAGGTTGGAGAGCCTGCTTAGTCTAAATGTGTTTAGGTCCCATAAGTGTGCTGCTTTTGGAAATAGCTCCTACTAGCTTCATCTAGAAGTCAATTTTTTCCACCGCATCTCAGGTTCAGTCACCAGAGGAGATTGTGCCCAGAACACTAAGCTAGGACATGGCTTTTATGCGTGTTCTATAGGCAAAATTCCCGTATCTCACGTGACCCAGAGACAGGTTATGTGTCCCTCATCTAAGATAACTTCCCTGTCTTCAGTGTTAGCAAATGCTCATTTTCTATGGACTTGACTTAGGAGGAAAAGGTTGGAACAGCCTAGAGTTCTTCTGATTTTACATGCCTCTATAAGGAAAGTACAAAGTGGGGGAAATGATTAGAAGTAAAGCCAAAGAAAGGAAACTGAAGCAGGACAGGTTTGGCATTTCCTCTAGAGTGTAGAGAGGATCAGAACCAGTTTGTCTCAGTGAAACCTGTCCTCCAAGATTTCGAGGCCAGCCACCAGCCTAGCACCACTTAAATGATGGAAGGAGTCCCGGTTTTATTGTAGGCATGTATATTTTCTAAGTCTGAGCTAGATTTCATTTAAGAAGAACCATTTTATAGAAGTTTATATGAATGTCTGCTAGGCGTATTCTAATATTCTCTCTAGTGCTATCGTCTAAATACAGTCAAGTAAGGAGTACCAGTAAATTTAGCCACTAATTTAAATGCAACATGTATAAGAACAAAATAATAAAAATGTCCCATTAAAGAAATATCATAACCTTATAACCTTCCCATGTTTTAACTTAGATTTATCATTAATTTAACAAAACTATATAAGAGACAAAGCAATTATAAACAATATGGAAAGGCAAAATTTGAAGCATAAAAATTTGTTAATTAAATGAGTCCTAGTCCAGAGTCTATGAAACAAAAACAAACTCTTACCTCTGTCCATGATCTCAGTGGAAAACCTCCAAATGATATAGAGGAATGAAACTCGAACCTACTATATGTCTGGTATGAGCTCGTGTTCTCTAAAATTGAAGAATGAATTGTAGGAACAACAGAGGTTAAGAGCAGAATATATTTATTGAGAGAAAGAAAGCTTCTGTCTAAGAGACAAAAGTGGTCCCAAGTGGGTTGCCTATCTTTTTTGTTTAGTTCAACTAATTCTTTTTTCAGGACAACAAGAATCTGCCTGCAGAAGGACTCTAGCACCCCAGAACCCTGGCAACAGTTGACATCAGCTAGTCTTTGTTGCTGATATGAAAATAAGATGGAAATATTCTTAATCTCTAGATCCTTCTACATAAGTAAGATATTTCCAAATGTAAGTTGGATTTCATATAGTGCCTTCTATCTGTGTTCTGTTTTACATTTCCCTAGACTCTGCACCCGTTCATTTCCCAGTCAAGTAGCAGAGATCTGCAAACCCCAGCTTTCGTATTTGGAACATAGTGACATCTTGTGAAATCACAATATAAGACTTGCAGCCAGGCAGACCTTTGTTCCTTTGTTTACAAACCAAGCAGTCTTGAACATGTTTATATACCTTTGTGAAACAGAGATCTTACCCACATGCAGGATACTCACAAGGACTGAATGAATGATGTGAAGGTTTTGCTAATCCTGAGTAGGGTTAAATGTGCCCTGTAGATAGAACGCTGCAGTCAGATCTCTGTTCCATCCAGCACTCCACCTCTTACCTTCCCTCTGATTTCCAGATACCTCTCTGTCTTAGTCTATTCTGGTCATGATAGCAAAATATCATGAACCAGTAGCTTGTGAAATGTATCTTTCACAGTTCTGGAGGTGGGACATCTGAGTGCTCTGTGCCCACAGATGCAGTGTCTGGTGAGGACAGGTCTCTGGTTCACAACAGAATTTCTTCACTGTGTCCTTACCTGGTCAAGGTCTCAAGGCCATTTTTGTAAAAGCGCTAATCCCATTCTCTTGGCTTCCACCCTCATAACCTCATCATTCCCAAGGCCTTACTTCCTAAAACCATCATTTTGGGGGTCCATGTTTCAACATATGATCTTTGAAGACACTGTGTTTTCAGAACTCAGAACTTTTTAAAAATTATTTTTCACTCAGAATGGCTAAAAGATTTCATGGTCAAGATGCTTCCAAACCCCATGCAGACCATGCTGAGATGCACCCTAACTTTGATTTCTACCCAACTTTGATTTCTACCTCATTTTTTTCTATGACTCCCTTGAGCACTGTACAGATCCCTGGGGCAGAGGCAGCTTGAAATGTACTGGCCAGAAGCAGTTCTGCAAACTGGTAACAAAAAAAAACACATAAGGAAAGGTTAATATATATCAATTAAAGAAGCAATTAAACATGTTATCCAAGGCCATGCCACCTGGGCCCTTATAGACTGCTCCACTAGGCTTAATAACATCATGGAGATTTTGTGTCTACTGTCAGAACTCAGATGTGGGTAATAAAACAATGCTAGTGCAAAAGGAGCAGCTGCTAATAAGGTCAAGAAAATGTTCATGATAGATTCCCAATATCCTGGTCAACACGCTGCATTCCACAATCACTTACTATTAGACCTGTCCTTCTGTTCTCACAGCACTGGTTCATTAGTTTATTTTACCCATAAGATGGGGAAAACAGACAAAAACAAAAGTGATGCAAAACTACATTCTATCTGTACCTCTGCTGCTTTTATTTATTAATGACAGTAAATGAAAATATTCTCAATGACAAGCAACAAAATAAAAAAGTATCTTCTTATATAATTGGCTCTTCCACTGGATCAAGGACAAACCATGTAACATCTCTTTCCAAGGTTTTTATCTTGATTTATAGATGGGAGCCAAGAGAAATAAAAAGAGCATTCAATTTAACAAGCCGATGTGCACAGTGCAGTTCTCCAAACTAGTGAAAGTATTTAAGCAAATGTGGAAACAAAGAGAAGATCAAAACAAAGTCAGTGAGCAGTTGGCAAATGAAGTAGCTTTCAAGTAAACTGTGAATCAACAAATATGATGAAGTATCTATTATTTGGGTTCAGAACTACACTATCTACTAAGGGGGACAGAAAACAGTGGGTATTTACTTTCGATCATCACAGAAACCTTGTGAGACAGCCACGTGGAAAGGAGTGAGCTTGGTTTTAAGGCAGGTTAGCCATCTACTTGAGTGATTTGTCACAAGAACCAGCGGCTGCTATGCAGGGTGCATCCACGAGGACAGAGTCAGCAGAGTTGTCTTCAGATGTCACTCGAGAACCTAAATCTCTATATTTTCAAGTCATCCTATGTCTGTGCCACCCGAGGCCCTACAGGACAGTTCACAGTGATTTCTGCATTACATGGCTCTTTGCTCCTGCCCAGCAAAAAGAAGAATCCTCTCACCTCCGGGTGTGCATGATTTGTTCTCCCTTTTAAACTGACCTGGATAACTTGGATTGTATGGTAACCTTTAAATAGGGATATCTCAGTGATGTCATATTTTGGAATACTAAAGCCAAGAATGGCCATTCTTAAGTCCCAGAATGGGACCACCTTCCTGTGTAGAATAAAGGAAAAAAATGCTACTGGAAACAAAAGTAGGGAGCTTTAGAAAGAGAAAAGGGGGCAAGGAGGCTGGATAAGTAACCAATAGGTCTTCTACATTTGTCCAAAATCCAATGACTGGCAAGAGGAGGAGCTGTAACCAAAACAATTAAATATCTAATAAAACCACACACTGGTTTCTGCAGCTTAGAAAACCACTGGCCACACCACCAAGCAATTCCTTTCCCCCATGGTGCAACAAATCCTTTTGTACAACTACACCTCCTAAGATGCATGATGGCCATATTTACTCAATGGAAACAACAAAACACCAAGTGACTGGATCTAAAGTACAGTGCACTTGTTAGGACAACTTAATAAAACATTTGAAGCTTAGAAAATCAGAGCATAGCCAAGAGATATGAATACGAGGCCCACAGAAACCATTGCTGCAAATGAGAGTCAACTAAGTTATAAATACGTAATAACAGAATCTGACCTACTACAATTGATATTTGTTCATCAGAAAGCAGCACTGCTATGTTTAAAAATTGCTAAAAGTATAGAAAGCAGTTATAATTTTTAAGTGCCTAGTCATAAACAAAATATCCCCACTCAATAAGCCTTATTTAATTTCTTCTGGCTGCTACTGATAACGACCTGTAAATAACACTGCTCCAGTGTCTGGTGTCTCTAAAATATTCAACACTGGGACCAAGATGAGCTGGCTGGAGACTGGCCTCTTTTTAGTTGAGATCTTGGTCCCCAAATATTTATTCCTCAACTAGGGTTATGCTAGGGCCAGAAAGATGAATATCCTCTTCACACAAAGAGATGTTTTATCCCCTGGGAGGAAAAGGTGGGGAGTTGCAGCCCTGGAGAGCACACCAACCTGGAAGATTAGCTCCAGTTTGCTATGTAGAAGGAAACAAGTCAGGAAAACCAACTTCTGGAACATCTCCCAGCCCCTCCCTCAGTTTGGATCATTGCCTGGTACTCCTATCTGGGCCACAAAACCTATTCAGATCCTTTCCACCTATGGGCAAACACAATTCTTTCCTGCTTTCTTTCTAAATATGTGTGCAGTAAATCTTTGGTGAGTGAATGAATGATCTTAATTTAAAAAAAACTTCTTCTGGAGCTAAAAGGTCAAAATGAGGCACTCTAAAATAGAAAATGGCCAAGTTTATAGTTGCCTTTCTCACTTCTACAATATTCCCTTTTTTTATCTTCCTCCAGCTCCCATTCTCAGCCAGTCTCATTGCCTGCATTTTAAGTGTCATGGACTCCTGCTTTTCCCATCACCAATTCAACTGCAAGTTTAGTCCTGAAAATACTTCCTTGTTCATTACCTCCCTGTTCAGAGATAACCATCGTAGTCCCATTTCCCATGGTAGACATTCTCCACCAGGACCTGGCAATGTTCTGCATACAAGATCAGATAGAATGCACTTTTGGTTTTGGGGCTCACAGGGTCTCTGTTGCAGCCACCCCAGCTCTGCCCTCTGCCACTGCAGAACAGAAGCAACTGTGGGTGGTAGATGAATAATTGAGCTCACTGTATTCACATCTAACTCTGTTCACGATCATTTCATATTGTGTTCATATATTCTGCTTTTGATTTTTTCACAACCACTTAACATATAAAAATCCTTCTTAGGTCATGAACCATCTTAAAACAGATGGTAGACTAGATTTGGGTGTATAGCTTGCACACTTCCTGGTCTGAAGTCTTTTAGTCTGACCTCCAAATTGATCAGCATTCGTGATCCAACCAGGTCACTCATCCCAATGCATCACCAACATTTTACCATTCCTACTAAATGAAACCATTTTCTTCTGTGAGTGTAATGTGTACCCAACAGTCTCAGCAACTTTGCTCAAATTTCTGCTTCCATCCAGCTTTCAAGTCTCAGTTTAAATGGCACTTCTTTCATGAAACTTTCCTAATGATCTGATCTTAAAATAATGTCTTCATTCTTTATAATAGCAATTTCCGCCTAGCTGTGCATTAAGCAATTTGCATACAATATACCCTTTAAATCTCAGACAATGGAATAGGTATTATTGGAATCTTTTTACAAATAAGATATGGAGATTCAGCATGATTATGTACTCACTGTCGCAATAAATGGACAAGCTAGGATTCTGAGATTATTTAGAACCTCCAAGCCCAAGCACCACCTTTTAAACTCCAAATGCGCACTACATTTGCTAGTATTTTATTTGTACTTGTTTTATGATTCTGATTTCATTTCTAACCACTATTAGGGCTATTTGTGTGAATTTCTTCATCTTTTTTCTACAGTCTGGAATTTCTAAAGGCACAGTATCTGTCTTATTCATATTTGTATCCTCAAAGGGATTTGCATAGAATAGATACTTAATACATCTTTGTTGAGAGAATGATAACCATTCAATATATATTTGTAGCAACGACTATTATTAACTTTTGTGCCTGATTTCCTGAAATCATTCCCCTTGATGAAAGAAAAGGAACCTGCCCTTTTTTTTTTTTGCAGAAGGCAAACCCAGCAATAAACAGAAAATAAAAACCGATTCCCATCATTATTATGGAAAGATTTTTTGTGTGTGTGCTGAAGTAAAAGTGGCACAGATGCAATTAAGAAATGCATTTTGGCCAGTTGTTTTGGATTTTAGCACTTTTTTTTGGAAAAAAAGAAAAAGCTCAGAACTGTTGTTGTTAATGAGTTCCATCAGCATGTGTACTCTGAGATGGGAATGGTATTTCTTGGGCTGTAAACAGCTTTTGACATCAACAACAACTGGCAACATGGGCCAGTGGCACACATCCTACTCTTAGTCTGGCTCATGACAAGACCAGCCTCTATCTGTGCGGCACATTTGGGTCATTTGAAATGGAACTTTTGTCTAGCTGAGACACTGGGCAACAAAGACAGAGCCATCCACAACTGCCGTTCCCTTTGTGATTCAACTGCCAAATCTAAAAAGTGACTGATTCTTCTGTCTCTGAGGTCAAATCTGACAAATTTTTTGCTGTTTTAGAAGCAATACCTGTTAGATTATTAAGTAAAAATTTAATGCATTGAGAAGCAGCCTGGCATAATGACGCAGAGTCTGCACTTTGGCACTAAAGGGTCCCCATTCACTCACTGTGCAGCTTTCCATGTTCCATATCATGTGTCTGAGTTCTGTTTTCATTACTTGTAAAGAAGAGAAAAATAGCCTTACCTTCATGAAATTTTTAACAAGGGAGACAGGACTTCCAGCATCCCTAGTGCAGTGTCTGGCACATAGTAGGTACCGAGTAGTCGAAGGTCTTCCCTTCTTTCCATGCTATAGTACTACTTTGGAAAGAACTAACTTCAGTTCATTAGCGAGTTTTCCAGCTATAGGGCTTTGCTCTTTTGTTCTGCTTCCCATTGGTAGGTTGTTATTTCAGGAACATGATACTTAAAATTTGACTTGTGGAACATGACTCTGAAAATTGAGACACCAGATTCGAAATTGATGTCTGAAGAGCAGAGAACAAGTTGTGTACATTGTGGCTGTATTGAAAGTCTGTGACGTACAGATGCGAGCAAGGGAAATGGAGTTTTCAAGAGAAACATCCGCTGTGTGCTGCAGCCCCAGGACTCAAAGGCCTCAGACACTGCTGTGGAGCAACTGGCTGTCCCATGCTCACAGTTACCTGTCACACACGTGCATGTCCATTCTCCAGGAAAATGGCTTTCCCTACTGTGGCTTCTTTCTTTCCCTTTAAGGATAAATCTCTCAAACAATGCTGTTCCTTTTTACCTCTCAACCTTTTTCCTCTAGACATAAACACATTAATATTATGCCAGGTAATTTTTTTTCTTCTGAAACTATATACATTCCCCTTAGATGATTTTTGTCCTCCTTCTTCTTCACATTTTATTCAATTATTTTATGATCCTTGATCTCCTTTCCCATACTGTTATATTTCTGGACATTCAGGCAAAATGACTGCTTAAGTTTTCTGTGCAGTCTGTCAAATAAAAGGAATTATTATAATGAAACAGTAAGTCTCATTGTAAAACAAATATACTTTTCAAGTGTCCTTGACATCTGAAACCCATTAATTTGCTCAGAAGCCCCTCTTAGAAATCAAATGTTCTGCATTTTTCCAAGTTCTTTTTTTTTTTTTTTTCAGCACTGGGGATTGAACTCGTGACCTTGCGCATGCCAGGCAGGCATTTAAGCCACTGAGCTAGATCCCCAGTCCTTGTCTTTTTAAGACAGGGTCTCACTATGCCGTTCAGGCTGGCCTTGAGCTCACTTTGTAGCCCAGGCTGGTCTTGAACTCACAACAATCCTCCTGCCTCAGCCTCCCAAGTGCTGGGTTACAGCCATGTGCCACCAGGCCTGGCTCCAAGTTCATTGTTTAAATAAATGAATTCAATTATTAAAACAAATGAAACTTTATTTCTTCATCAGGGTTTCTTATTTGATATTATTTAGTTGTTGGAATATTGCACCAAATTTTCAATTAGCTGATTTGTCCTTGTAGCTGGAATACTTGTTTACATTATATTTAGGCAAGCTTATGACCTAAATAGGATATTTAACCACAACTCACAATAATATTTATAGAAGTACAAGGTGATAATCTTTAAAAGACCCATACACAACTGCATATTTAAGAGATAGGTTACTTGAGTGGTAGTTGCCACTGGATATAAACTATGGGCAGTCCTTTTTATCCTTAGGTTCCACATCAAGAGATTCAAGAAACAAACGGTAGAAAATATTCAGAACAAAAATGTATCTGTCTTCAACATGTACATGTTTTCTTGTCATTATTCCCTAAATAATACAGTATAATCATATTGGCATTTCACATTCTGTTAGACATTAGAAGGAACATACAGGGTATATAAAATATATGGATGGCATGTGTTGGCTATATGTAAATACTGTGCTATTTTATATAACAGATGAGCATCTACATGTCCTCAGACCCACTGATTTCTAGAAACCGATCCCACATGAATGCCAACAGATGATTATATTTATTGACTTTATAAAATTCATAGCTTACTTGATACAGTATAAGTCACATAGTTAGCTGCTGTCCCTTATTACTTGGAAAATGCTAGCGATCGCGCTTGCACACTTGAACTCCTGGGATCTTCAGCTTCTTGAAGTCCTGAGGAAGTGGGAAGCTCATACCTTTGCCAGACTTGGCCAGTGTAAGCATTCACAATGCAGAAGTTGAGATGAGTGGCTGCCCTGTGGTGGAACATGGTGAGTACAGTGTGTAGGTCTTTCCCTAGAGTTTTCAACATCTACCATGTTCTCACAAACACATTGGTCTCTGACCAATTTTGTTGATATTTATATGTTATTAGTAGTGCAGAAAAAACAATAATTTCATAAATTTCACAAGCTTGATGTCTCTGTTCTCTGTTCTTTTAAACCCTCTACAAATGCATCGGATGAAAGATAATCTTGAGACAGGCCCATGATATTCCAAAAATAGAATTCAGCCAACCCCTAGTAGAGATTAAATGACATGATGCTGCATAGGGTGCTAACAGCCCAGGATGTAATGCCAAAGCTTTATTCTGAAGTAGAAAAATTTTATCTGATTTTTATTGTGTGCTCATACAATAGCAGAGACTTTATTATCTATCTGACCAATCCATGTATTGTGGACCAACTAATTTCACCAAGTTAAAACCATATTTAATATCCATTATTCTAAGCAACAAATTCTCTTATATGAACCATTCATAAAGATGAATCTTTTCTGTAACCACTTCATTAAAGAAATGACAAGCATATTAAAAATATGCATATTTAATGTACTGTGTATACTTTGATGCATGTGGAGGTAAGTATATACTCATGAAACTGTCACTGCAATGCCATAAACATAACTTTCTATTAACATCAATAATTCATGGACTTCTAATAACTGTTTCAAACTTTAGAATGTGTATTGACAAGGTTCACTAAGTAGGGTAAGACTAACTCACACACGCATACACACACACACCACTCCACTTAATTACATATAATTAAAAACAGTTGAAAATTCCAAATTCCAAAAGGTTAAAGTGTTATGGATTCTTATCTTTTCACACAAGGGGTCTGATGCAGCTGTATAACATATGAGAAATGGTAGTGTCATGACTACTACAAACGCTAAGACTGAAATCCTAAAACACTAGCAAAAGAAAATCTTAAAACACTAGCTGTCGGTACATGGTAGAGAAACACTGAAGTTCTTAGAAGAAGCTAAAAAATGCTAAACCTCAGCAATTTCTGAAAGGTCATAAAAGAAGAGGCCAAACACAGGAAAAGACTAGTTAACCAACAAGATCTGAAACTAAGAAAGAGATACCATACAAGGACCGGTTTTCTTGCCATGTGATATTCTTTTAAGAAAACCAACTATGTAAAAGAAATGACTGTATATAATCAACAATCTGGATTGATGAATTTGTTTTTATTTTTATTTTTATTTATTCTAGGGGAATTTGTACTTCTAGTTGCAAAGGTATTACTTTAAGATTGGGTCATACAATTAATATAAAATACACAAGGGTGCTGAGTGTCTATATTTAGGATTAAATTAGCCTAAAAATTAGGTTTAAAATGGTGTGGATATCTGAAATGAAGCAGGATATCTTAATTATATAATGTACTTGTTTAGTAAAATAATTAAGTCATCAAACATAATTTAATAATTATCATGCATTAAAATATGTTAGAAAGATTTAATCATTCATAATTATTTTTAAATGCAGCCAATGAAGCAACTATCTGCTTTTTTGTTAGCTGTACAGTCTGAGATCTGGACAGAAAGAACAATACTTCTTTAAAATATGGTGGGCTGAGGATGTGGCTCAGTGGTAGAATACATGGCTAGCATGCTTCAGGCCCTGGGTTCTACCTAAAGGATCTCAAAAATAAACATAAAGAAAACAACGTAAAATAAAATATGACACTAGTTACCCCTGATCTATTTATAAACTGAGCAAAAGCAGTGTTTGGAAACACAAAAATATTTTATCACCCAGTTCTCAAATGTTTTCACTGCACAGGCTGGTCTAGCTTAATCTTGAACCTCTTTGGTGATAGGTTTCTCATTGCATCCCGAGGCCTCCAATTCCACCATTCGAGGGCTCTGAGTATGATAGACTACGTCCCATGTGTTTTCCTTCAACAGTATGTACTCAGGAACTCCCGTTCGCAGGCACTGTCATCATCACTGTGACCCAGCATGAAGCAAATCACACAGCTCTTTTTTTTTTTTTGCCTCTCAGAGACTTGCATTCTAATTGGGGAAGCTGGTAAGAATAAAGATAGGTGCAAGAACTATCTAATCTGGGTTATAAGACATACAGGCTGTCAAGCAAACGGACCAGCAAAAATGGAATGGTCATAGAGAGACTTATGGTGTTCACTGAACATCCAGAGAAAAATGCCTAATTCACCTGGCAACTGGGGAGAGACTTAAAAGAGTCATAGAGTCAACGAATGCAAAAACCTTAGGCAATAAGGCCCCTGGAGAATTCAGGAAAACCAGCACACTCATGCAGCTGGAGCAGCATCTGTGAGGACGGACCCTGGGAAATGAGGCAGCAAGGTTAGATTACACACGGAGGGACAGGTGTCAAATTCAGTCTCCTGACAACTGCTCGAGAGAGAAATGCAAGTGGAGCCCAAAGAAGACTTAAATGACAACCTTCTGAGAAATGAAAAATCTGACCCCATGCATTCGAAACTTTCCTTCTTCATGCACCACCAAGTTTATTTTCTTGCCCTCTGTGTGCCCTGACTGGGGAGCCCTCTGCCATCCTACTACTTCTCCTTTGAGTATGGCTCCTCTTCCAGTAATAGGGCCTTTAACTGATTGGACAACTTTTAGTAGTTAGCAAAGAGCAATCTTTACATTTGAATTGGAAGGTACCCCCACACCATCCTCAATTGCTCCTTGAAAACATTTATTCTGGATTAGAATAGTTGGCTGCTTACTGAGCATCTCCCCCAATAGACAGAGGACTTCCTAAGACCCATAACTTACTCTCATCACAACTCTAACCCAGAGCCCCTCATCTGCTTGTTTTATACATAACTGAACAGCCTCACACACAGTTGGTGTTAGTTGGATATTTATAGAAGAATAAACTAAGCATGGAAAGGTCAAGCCATTTCCCAGTCAAAAAGCTAAAATATAGAAGAGCTAGGGTATTAGCCAAAGCAAGCAGTCTGCCTGAATAGCCTGCTTCCAACCT
>RJWT010019524.1:0-18376 GCA_004365215.1 Cuniculus paca
GAAAACAATTCACACATGTTGGTATTATACACAGCTAAGCTAGGTAAAAATATTATAGGTAATCAGACAGGGATAAATGCTCAAGGGAGTCAGTACAGAGGATGAAAACACATTACAACTGTGGCTAGAGGTACATCTGTCAGAGGCCAGGCCTACAGATAAAGACAAAATGACCAGGCCTATATGCCTCCCTAAGAGATAAACAGTGAATCAACATTGAGCATCCTGGTGGATGACCAAGTCCCCCTGTTTCATCTCTTCCTGAAAAGGCCTTTCTTCTTTCCATGCACATTTGCTACATGTGAATTGCTTGCCTATTGGATCTGTATTGCCTAGGCAGGCAGCCTTGTAATCTTATTGGTTAACCATAGCTTTGTCCCACATTTTACCCATCATGTGATTTTGTACACATCCCCTTATTGTGCTCTCTAAAACTTTCTCTGTAAAGTGGATTCCACAGGAACCCATTTTTAGGGTCCCCTCCTGTCTCCCAGGAGCTATCTCTCTCTCAATAAATGTTTTCTACTGTTAGCTTCTGTTGTTCCTTAGAATTCATTCTTTGGTTTTGGGGAACTAGAACTTAGCATGTCTGACATCTACCAAGTTGGGACCTTTATTTTCCCTATATTATTAAGAACTTCATTCATTTGTCAGTGAAATCAAGTACCTCATCATTAAGTTAATTAGTTCTTTTCAGGTGGTGGAAGAAGAGTTGTTGAATTTCTTGTTATTTCCAGTGTAAAAATATACAAAGTTTTAAGTGTAACCATGTTTTTAATAGAATATTTTACGTCTTTTTCTTTATAGTAAAATTTAGATATTACCCAAAATAATAAATCATGGAAAGATACATTGTATTCACCCACTTCTACCCTCCTTTCCAGAGAATAAGACCTAGCTAGAAAAAATTTACCTTGAAAACTAGAGATCAAAAATGCCAACCCCAATCACCTTATTCTCTCCTTACCTGCCTTCACTGTTCTCTTGCTTGGTGGCTACTATGAAATAAAGATATTTTTAAACAGAGTGCATGGTTAAAGTTTCAACATTACTTAGTATGCTAACAGAACTACATTTCTCTATCTCCTTTCATTCAAGATATAACATCCTATTTTTTAATGTATTCAATATCTTTTCATTTGACATTTATAGATATATAAATACATTATTCTGATTTAGTATCACTTCCAGGACAAATAAAAATAAATATGTGCATTGCAATTCCCATGTCTAACAAAGGAGACCCAATTTCCCTTATGCTTACCTCACTATGGATTTGGCCGCCCTGCGCCACTGAAGTTGACTGTTTCTTAACTCCCAGAAAGAGTATCAATAACCGAATCTATCAGGTACTTTGCCATCAAGCTCCTCAAATTTTTGACAATGGTTTGAGCAATACTTTAGGATCTATTTTTTCCCACCTGCTTTATACACTTAGATTATTTAACCTTTATAAAAATGTTTCATGCTGACTCATTGGTCATTCAAAGGAAGGTAATTTAATTTCAGGTTATTTATATAATTTCTGCAATTCCATTTCCTGTCAATTTCTAGCTTTATTGCACTATGCTGAGAGGAAATACATGGCATTGTTACAATAATTTTTTTCTTTTAACTTTATGAGACTTGTCTTTGATCTAATAGTCATTTATTCTGGAGATTGGTAAGAATGTTTACTCTACATATGTTAATATAATGTTCTATACGTGTCTCTTACATCACTTTGACCCTTATTATAGTTAAAATCTGAAGTTTCTTTGTTGATTTTTGTATGAATAATCTGTTTATTGAGAATAGTAGTGACATTAAAGTCCCCACCTGTTAAAATATTAGTCTATTTTTATTCTAGATGTAATAACTTTTGCTTTATACCATTGGGGTGCCAGCACTAATGCACATTCATTTACAATTGTTATTTTCTCTTAATGGTTTTGTTCCTTTATTCATTGTACTGTATCAAGACATTTCTTACCTTTTTTACCATTTTGGAGTTATAGCATATTTGATCTGATATAAATATATCTACTTCTGTTCATCTTTGTTATACTTTATACAAGAGAGCTTTCTCCATTTATTTTCAGTCAGATTGTCTTTATTGAAGTAATCAAAATATAGTTGAGGTTTTCTCAAAAATCTACATAGCCATTTTATATCTACTCATTTGGGCATATGATCTGTTTATGTTCACATTTACTATTAGAAATAAAGATATATGTCTGTCCTTTTGTTATTTTCAGTTACTTTATGCATTCTTTGATCCTTTTGCCTCTCTTATTCATCTCTGTGGTTTGTGGTTTTCTGTGTTGACAAGGTTGGATTATCTTTCAGTTTTGTCCATTTTTGTTCGACTAGTGGGTTTTGTATATTTGTGTGTTTTACAATAGTATTTATTTTCTTTTCACTTCCAGTGCAGGATTTCTTTTAAGCATTTTGTGGTGATGAATGTCTTTAGTTTTTGTTTGTCTTAGACTCTTGCTCCATTATTACTGAAGAATAGCTTTGCTTGGTGTATAATTATTTGATAATTTTTTTGTTGTAGGATTTGCAATACATGATCTTATTCTCCTTTATCATATAAGGTTATTGCCCAAAATGATATTAATTTAATGGTTATTTCCTAATATGTAGCTTGGTGTTTTTCTATTACTATATTTAGTATCCTTTCTTTGTCATGTATTTTTTAACAGTTTGACTACAGTGTATTGTGGACAGGATCTTTTTTTTTTTCCTACATTTTTTAGGAAGATTTTAAACTTTCTGCACCAGAGTAGTTTTATATTTTTGAAGCTTTGGAAAAAGTTCAGCAATTCTTTTATTCAGCAGGCTTTTCATGTCTCTTTTCTTGTTAAAAGAAAATGCCCATAATAGAAATGTTTGCTTAACTATCATATAGGTTCTTTGTTCTTTTCACTCTTTCTTTTTATTCTTTTTTCTCCTCCTTTTCTTCTTTTCTTTTTCCTCCTTCTTTTGCTCTTGGTTCTCCTTCTTCTTCCATTTCTATTTTTTCTTTCTTCTTGTTCTTGTTCTAGTTCTTTTCTTCTTCTAGGTTTGGTAGATTTATTTAAAATAGTTGTCTTCAAGCACTTAAGGTATGTCTTCTGCATTATATAGTCTACACTTTAGGGTCTTAATTGTATTTTTTTTTTTGCTTTATTTATTTAGTTCTTTTGCTGCAAGATGTCTTTTGGTTATTTTTATAATCTTTCTCTTTGCTAATTTCTCATTCATATCGTGATTTTCTCACAATTTTGTTAAATTTTCTATCTTACTAAGTTTTCTTGATTTTGAATTGTATTTCAAACAATTTGCCTTTATAGTTTTTTTGAAGCCTTTTTATTGGATTATCATGTTCCTTTGGAGGTATAATGTTATGTTATTTTTTAATTCATCTATCTTTCTCTCTCTCTCTCTCCCTCTCTCTCTCCCTCTCTCTCTCTATGTATATATGGATCTGACAAAACTATTTCTTCTACCAGTTTTGTCAGAAATCTTTCATAGAAAAATATTCTCTCTTGCCATATATCCTGGAGTATAAAATGGTTACAATGTCCAGTCTTTGCTTCTGTGATTGACAAAAAGTGCTTGCACCGGCAAGAAAGTTGCATTCATGGACAATTGCTCTCAGACTCTCCCCTTTAATTTCATTTCCTGATCCTCACTTCCACTCCAGCTTGGTCTCTAATAAGTCAACTCCATGTTTTTCCTAGCTATTTAGTGACCATCCTATTCCATGGTGCTTGGACAAGAGACGCAGGTCACCAATAGGCCTGCGTAGGCTTCCCCTGCTCAAATCATTCCAAGTGATGCTGCAACCTCTTTGAAGAAGGAAGTCAAGCCACACTACCTGGCCAAGATCAGGGACAGAGGGATCTGAATCTACTATTCCTCAAGCTTCCTAAACCTCATTAGCAGTGATGAACACAGCTACCTCTCCTGAGTATTCCTCAGTTTCACCCCTGTTGTAGTTACTTTTCTCTTGTTGCTGAGACAAAATACTCAACAACCAAAATAAGGGAAGAGAAGGTTTATTTCTTACATTTCTTGGAGATTTCAGTCCATACTCAACTGGCTCCAATGCAGGGTGTTGTGGCTGAAGGGCAGCCATTCATGGCGGTAGCAAGTGGCAAGAACAAACAGTGCTCGAGTGAATCCATCTCCTTGGCACTTCTAGGAGTTTTAGCTCTCAGGGCTTCTATCTTTGGCCCACTCTGCTCATACTTCACAACTTTCCTTAGATAATAAATTCTCCTGCCTTTTCCAAACTTCTGGGTTTTCCACAGTACAGCAGCATACAGTGCCCTCTCAGGGACACACTACCAGGCCTCCTGGGTCCTCTGAAATCAGGGTGGAAGCCTTTTTAACCTCAGAATGTGTGCATTCTCCATGCACCTAAAATCAGTGCCACGTGGATGCTGCCAAGGTCTTCTGCCAGCTGGAGCAGTAGCCAGGCTTTCCTCTTTATTGGTCATAGAGGTCAAGTACCTAAATTGCTGGGCACTCTGAACCTGATTGTGAGGAATAGATTCTCTATGTTGCTGCCTTTCTGGAATGTGGTGCTCTGCAGCTTTCTCCCTCAGGCAAAGTCTTTCACTTTTGCAGCTTTGAGACTGCAAAGGGTGGAGACCCACTGCTTTCCAGGATGCCCCCAGGCCTTCTTTTATTTCTCTGTTCCTTTTCAGCAATCAAGGCCTCAGCTCTATCTTTGTAGTTCACAGATTTCTGGTCAAACTCACAACATTTTGAATCACCTTGCTGGACTCTTTGCTCTTTATTGACACCATAAATCTGGCTAAAAGCCCCCAACAATAGCCATGCCATAGGCTCAACATTCAACTGCCTTGAAATTTCTTTTGCCAGATTAAGCAGTCCACCACCCTTAATCTCAGTCTCAGGCAAAGTCTCTGGACACAAGAAAAATTCAGACAAACTTTCTACAAAGCCATAACACACATTGTGTGGAGTCCAACAACCAATGCAATCTTTCTTTCCAGCAAAAACTTCCCAAGCCTCATCTTTACTGGCAGGCTTTCTATCAGCTTTCTGGTCTCCTGAGTTCTGACCAGAATCTCTTCTACAGAGCAGCCTATGCTATTTCTGCTCTATGCATACAGGTGATATCTCTGAACCTTTTCAAATTCTTCCCAAAAGTCACTCCCAAAGGCTCTTGAACCACATGGTCAAGTAAAGTCACAGCAACAACCCCACTCCTGGTACCAAATTCTGTCTTGGTTACTTTTCTCTCATTGCTGAGACAAAATACTTGACACTAAAATTAGAGAAGGGATGGTTTATTTCTTACAGTTCTTTAAGATTTCAGTCCATACTTAGCTGGTTCCAAGGCAGGGTGGCATGGCTGAGGGGCAGCCTGGACCCAAGTGGAAAGAGCAGACAGGGCAAAAGTGGGTTAGGGTTACACTGTATGCTGGCTCCACCCCTGGGTGGGTGCAGCACTCAAACTGCCAATAGCAATGCTAGAAAACAAACCAATCACAAATGCTAGATTCAGCTGCTTCCATGAGTGCATGAGGCTTGGGCCACCTAGACACAAACCATAACAACCCCCACCAATTTTCACAGAAGTATAACAGCTGAACATTAAACAGTTCATTTACCACCATGACAGGTGAGCCATGCTGAACACTTGAAACTAATTAGACCAATCATAGGTCTCCACTTGGACCACTCCAGTCATATACCTGCAGTATAAGCATCATTCCCCTCATTTCCAGGTTAGTAACCTGGGCTCAGTTTGGTGTACTAACCTTCTTTGCTGCCACACCGGTCATGTTGAAATGAAACCTTGCTCCAAATAAGTTTTCTCATAATTTATTTCTTGGATAGTGTGGGCTCCTTTCATATCTATGCAGGTTTCTTGCCCTGAGTAGTGTGGACAGAGAAGTCATTTCAAAAGACAGCAATAAATACTAGAAGCCATTAGTGAAGAACAACTCCAGAAACCAAAAGTCACTGAAGATGTGTGACAAAGACTAGCACTCATCAGAGTCTCCCAAAGACATCTGGTACAACCTGGCACTGAACTGTGGTGTCCCTCAGTGGCAGAGACCAGCCCCTGGTCAACCATGCACATGCGGTATGAACTGGCATGAACAGCATTAACTGCAATATCAGGGCTGCTAAAAGAGCTACACTTTGCTGATTCATGATTTCTAGTTGAACAAACAAACAAACAAACAAACAAGCAAGTAAAGCCTCAGCTGAAAAACAATAGTTCCACATATTTGCTGTAGTGTAGATTCTTTGAAGCTTCTTCAGCTGTACTCAGTGTCAGTCATGTTTGCCTGGCTTTTAGTGGTTTACACTAAAGGAGTTATGGGGTTGCTTTGCCAATTGAGATGCTGTTGTCTTGATGGGCAAGTTCACCAGAAGCTCTTGGTAAGGGAAAACTAGCTGTGAGTGTGGGTGCTCCTCCGTTTCTGTGGGCCATGAGAGAGGTGCCGAGCCCTCACAGGCAGGTGAAGATGGTGATGCAGCTGCGTTGTAGTACTCACTTCCAAGGACTGCGTGAGAGCGGGGTCTTTCTTCTGAGAATAGTTGCTGGCATATTATTGCACATTGTAGCAGGGCAATGTGCTTATCAGTGTCTTAGGGCTATAAGGGGACCAAGAATTACCCCTGGGCTTATGCAAGATACCCATTCATGTCTGAGGATTGTGAGTGTGACTTTGCATGTGACTTTGAGGGTCAACCCGGTCAGGGAGAACTCAGCTGTTTCTTGGCCCCACACAAATGTGGGTAGAGTCACTAAGTTTTCAAGGCTGGTTGGCCAAGTTCCTGGTGGCAGTTGTCTGGCTCCTTCTCAAGACACTGAGTAAACTGGCTTTCAAGATGGTGCTGTGTAGCATAAGCCTGGTTAATAGGAAAATAGTGTGACCTGAGCTTTTACCCTCCTTGATAACTGATTTGTTCCCAAATAAGGTTCAGACATTATGAGGTCCGTACAGTTTTCAAGGAACACATGTAGGCATTTGGGACATAAATGAGGATGGTAGCAGCTTTTTTTTACCCTTACTCTGTGGACAAAAGTCTTTCTGTGCTCAGGGTTGATCTCTGGAGGGATTATTAGATGCTGTGTGCTTAACTCTCTTCTTACTAGGCTTTCGTATAATCCCATGCAATGCAACATCTGTGCCATAGTCTACTGAACTCTAGAATAACTTCTGCAACACTCCAGTGAAATAGCAATTCTGTTCTTTTATTTTGGAAGGAAGCATGTAGGCACCATTAGTCACTCATCTTACACATGTCAGAAAGCCAAATATTTGTCATTTTAATGCATAATAGCACAGACTATATTCTTTTAGAAGGTTGTAAAATGTTATTGTTTCTTACTTTGTATTTTAGCTTATAAAAGTGTTACAGTCACATTAGTCTACACTTTTACATAATATCATTTTTAGCAAATAGTTATTAAGTACAGAGAAATCATAATTAATAGTATCAAATGTAATATATTATTTGTACTCTCAGTAATTTTCTGCTGTTAAAATTTTTAGTGGTCCAAGTAACCATAATCAGACTACACCAGTAGTTTAGAACAGATTTTTTAATTTGCACATTGTGTCCACACACACACACACTATATATATATATATATATATATATATATATCACAAAAGAATCATCCTTGCACACCCAAGTCTAAAGTGTTCTCTTGCTTTGTATCCCTAGCAGCAAGTTATCAATATTCTTTCACTGCAGAAAAAAAATCAGTGATGTTCAGTGATGATTTAACTCTTGCAATTGTAACCATTCATTAGCAGTACTGAAAATTTAAAGCAGGTACTAATTTGAGGCATCAATTTGAATCAGACATATCAATTAGGAATGGAATTTGCAGATCTCTATTACTGACTGAATCTAATTACCTTTCAAGGTTATCTAATTATTTTTCCTCATATCTAATATCTGCATATCAAAAGGGTTTTTATTATTATTTAAAAATTAATAAACATTTCATAGTCTAGAGTATTTCTCTGAAAACATTGCTTTCCCTTATAAAGTCTTTATAGTACAAACTCAACTAAAATAACAGCTTTTTTTTTTCTTTTGGGACAGAGTCTCACTATCTAGTCCAGACTAACCTTAAACTCACTTATGTAGCCCAGGCTGACCTGAGTTTAAGGTGACTCTCCTGCCCCAGCCTCTTGAGTACTGGGATTACAGACAGGCATCACCATGCCTGGGTAAAATAACAAATTTTTCAAAATAGATTATTAACAGCTATTACAGTTGATATCTCAATATTTTATACTTTAGTAATTCACTATTTTACAAATGTAAGGACTGCAAAATCTATGATCTAAGGGCTAAATACTGTCCATTGGTTATAAATAAACCATTATTGGAAAACCACTTCTTGCTCTTGTTTAGAACTAAAATATACCACAAAAGTCTTGAATTACAGAGCTGGGACTTGTGGAAGGTGATTGGATGAATCCACTGGTAAATTCATAGATGAATGAACTGTTAAGACTAGTCATAAGAAGTGTGATCTGCAAGTGTGAATTCTTGTCCTTCATCCCTTCCCTCCCCTCCCTTCCCCTGCCCTGTCTTTCTTTCTCTTCCCCCTCTTCTCTCTGACTGCCACGGGTTGAGCTGCTGTTTTCTGCCATACGAATTCTGCCTTGGACCCGTTAACCCTGGCATAGACATGGTGAAACCCAGAGAAAAAATAAACTTCTACTTAGTAAATTGTGTGCACTAGGCATTTTTTGTCCCAGTGTCAGGAAAGTGATAAATGTACCTCTTCATTTATCTTTGTGTTTTCTATAACTGCTTGTTTACCATAAGAGCAAAGATATATTGTTGCAACAGAACCCATATGACCCAGCACCTCACATCTTTATGATGTGGCCTTTTCCAGAAAATGTGTGTTAACTCCTAGTTTCAGAAATGTGTTCAGTATCTCTCATGCTCCATTGGTTTTAACTCTGTTAGGCTATGAGAACACTACCATGCTCACCAAGTCATAATATTTATATTGCGTTCCTTAGTTTAGTTTAGCTGTGTCTAGGTTTGCAGATCTGGATGACACTAACATTCATGTCAGATAGATAGATACATAGATAGATAGATAGATAGATAGATAGATAGATGATAGATATATAGATATATATCCTTTTTAGTTTCAACACATTAAATAAATATGGTAGTCTCAGTAGAACATAGGAATGAAGAATTAATATTTGCTTTCTCTAATTTATTTTTCATAGTGCACACAAAGGTGAGGAAGGATTATCATGTGATGACAATCAGAAAAATTTCAGACCTATTTGAAGATCTAGAGTTTTGAATTCTTTTGTTTATTTTAAATATTTTTGACAGAACATAGTATAATCAAAATGGTAGTTAATATCAATATCACTTTATTTTATTTCAAACTTTAATAAATTGTCTTAGCTCATTGTATACAATATCTTTTAGATATTTAATTGTAGAAATTGTTTTGGTGAACTTGTCACTAAAAATGACAGTTTTATGTGCATTGAGTAATAGATGAATTAAATTAGCCAGTAAAATTTCTACCTAAAAGATTTGTAGATAATTGAACTTTACAATTTATGTCCTTGAAAAAAACCTTATCACACTTTTTTATATTTTTTCCATACACATTTAGTCTTTAGCTACAGAAAGCAAGTTAAATCTCCCATTCGATTTTGAAGTATCAAAAAAAACTAAAATAATCTTTCACACACTTTATCGTACTTATGATCCTAAAATAGTTTTTGCTTTTTGGAAGTGTACTGAATGAATGCTTCGCATTTTTGCTTAATTTGCTGTCACAAATGAGGTCTCATTGCCCTGGGAAGTCATGTCCAATCATATGGTCACATATACATACCAACTTATGTATAATTTTATAAATATTTACATATATGACTTAAACAAGTTTCTGTAGCACACTGATGTGGAGTGCTATCTACCATCTTGACATTATATAAAATGAAGGTTTAACTATACTACACAGGGAAAGGGTGGGTAGGAGTGTACTCTGATATGATAATATTCACTAACCCAAAGCCATGCCCTCAAATATTGAGATTTTTATCAGAAAGACACTGACTTAGCAACAGAAATACTATTCAGAATTTCTTGTTTCACAGTATCCATTTTTACAGTTCTCAAACTGTTTTATCTAGTCTTGTAGTGTATTTTTGGCTGAACATTGTTTTCTCTGGCAAGTGCTGAATGCTTCTAAGAGATTAGGGTGATTTACTGTTGGAGAGACTGATGCTTTGCTGCCCTTAAGAAAAGAAGATGCAGATGTGAATGACCTTAAAGGGCTTTGTCCAAATCAGCTTCTTTTCCCCTTCCTTCTCTTTCTTCAGGAGGAAAATCAGTCATGTCTACACAAATCTCAATTCCATTAACCTTTTGGCTACTGCTGAGGCATGCTTGTATTAAGGTCTCTAATATTATATATGTCAAAAATTGGCTTCCATGTCCTTCATGAGATTTTCTTGTAATATTTCGATGATTTCAAATAGTTCAGAGTTCACTTACCTGGGAATATTCAAGTGCGGTACAATTTTGATTTCTCAAATTAATGCCTGAACTTGAGGTTCATTGGTGGGGTGAGGAGGAGCACATACATGCTGGCACAGATGCACAAATATATTCACATTTTATTTTTACTTTCCTTATTTTATGGTTTGTAAAATTGCCTGGGATTACAGTTTATGCAAAGGTAACAAAGAGGTAGGTGGAGAATATTACCACAAAATATATAAATATACTCTCTCTCTCATTGACTCTTGGAAAATAGAAATACAACTCTGTCCACCAGTCTATAAAGGACTGCAAGTAGAATGAAGCTTCTATTATCAGACTGCTTAGTTCTTATTCCTTCCTTCTTCACTTCTTATAAACCTAGTAGTCCTGGGAAGACAACAATGTTTTTACAGCAGTTTTCTCAACATCAAGTGGATATTATCCATACTAATACAATTATTGTAAAGTTTGAATGAATCCACATTTGCTTAGAAAGTGTTAATTACTTTATAATTGCAACAATATTTATACATTAATTGCAGAACTGTGATAAAAGTAATGTCAGTTATTTTTTATAATGGATAATAAAAATAAATTCTAAAATGCAAATGTGCTTAAAATGGAAACCGAAACGGAGGAGGTTTTTCCTGCATTTTGCAATGCTGGAGATGGAATCCAGGGTCTCACATATGTTGGGCAAGCACTGTGTCACTGAACTGTAGTCCAGCCCAAAGGTAGCATATCTGAGACCATTGTAAAGTAATAGTACTTCTTCAAATTATATTATTCCTTTTGAATCTAATAAGATCATTGAATAATGATGCAGGTTACAGAATATCAAATATACTGGGTTATATGATGTTTGCCAGTCAGTCTATGAATAAATAATTGAATTAATTGAAATAAGGCAAATAATAAAAAATATTTTTGTGTGTATAAGAATACACATGCAATATACAATGAATACATTCATCGTGATGAAATAGTACATGTCTTTGTTTGTCATACATAATAATCACATTCATTATGGGAAATTTGTGCCTGTACATAATATATCTTAACAGTGTTGTTCTCATTCCCCTCCTCTCCCTTAAACCCTTCTACTGCTCCTCAAAGCTTTGTTTCCACTTTATTCTCCCATTCTCTTTTTTAAAATCCATTTTTACTACCCTCTCACCATACTTTTCTCATGTGAATGTCTTCTTCCTACTTCCTAATGTTTATTCTCCATTTTGCTCCTTGTTTTCAAGTTAAGTTTTTCACTTAAGAGAAATGATGTGATATTTAAACGTGTTTCTGATTTATTTTACTTAAAATTATGGTCTCAAGTTGTATACATTCACTAACATATATTTCAAGTTTATACTTCTCTATGGCAGAAAAGTGCTACATTCTTTATAAGTACCACATTTTCTTTATCGTTTCATCTGTTGATAGGCATATAGGCTGTTTCCAAGATTTGGTTATTATAAATTGTGCTGCTATAAACATGGGTATGCATACATCACTGTGCTATGGTGCTTTTAATTCTTTTGGAAAGATACTTAGAAGGGAAATATCTGGATCAAATAGAATTGCTACTTTTAGTTTTATTCAGAATCTTTACATTGATTTTCATAGTGGATGTACAAATTTCCACTCCCACCAGCAATAGAGAAGGGTTTCTTTCTCCCCACAGGCTTTCCAGCATTTGTTATTGTTTTATTTCTGCATGGTAGTGATTCTTTCTCGAGTGCAATTAGACAAGAGAAAGAAATAAAAGGAATATGTACAGGAAAGAATAAAGTAAAATGATCATTATTTTCTGATGACATGATGTAATACATAGAAGACCTTAAAAACTGAAGCAAAAGACTCCTAGAATTAATAACTAAATTTAGGGGCATAGAAGGACACAAACTCAACACTTAAATATTGACAGCATTTCTATGCATAGGTAACAAACACAGTTAAGAGAGATATTAGGAAAATAATTCACAATAACACCAAAAAAATGAAATAGTAATTAATCTAATAAGGAGTGAAAGATCTCTACAGTGAAAAGTACAGTACTCTGAAAAAAGGAGATATCAGAAATTAGAAATTTACCCCCTATTCCTGAATAGGCAGAATGAATATAGTGAAAACAACCACACTTCCAAAGCTATTATGCAAAGTTAATGCAATCCCAATCAAAATACCAATAGCATTCCTCACAGAACTGGAAAAAAATAATCCTATAATTCATGTGGAACCAGAACAAACCTACAATAGCAAAAGCAATCCTAGGCAACAAGGTCAAGGCAGAGAGTATCACAATTCCTAATTTGAAGTTATATTACAAAGCTACAGTGATAAAAATAGCATAGTACTGGCATACAACACAACAACAGGAAAACAGACTTGAAGATCAATGGAACAGAATAGAAGATGCAAAAAAAACTCCAAGCACACTAAACTTGTTATCCTTGACAAAGGAGCCAAACACCTTCACTGGAAGAAAGGCAGCTTTTCTAATAAACGGTGCTGGGAAAACTGGCTTTCCACATGCCAAAAATTGAACCTAGACCCACAACTCTCACCATGCACCAAACTAAAATTGAAATAGATCAAAGATCTAAATATTAAATCAGAAAAAATTTGTCTGAATATAGAATAGCCAAAATGCTTGAAGACAGCTATAAGTAGACTTTACAAATGAAACCCCAATGCACAGAAAGTATTACAAAGAATTAACAACTGAACTCATATGAAATTACAAAGCTTTTGCACAGCAAAGGAAAACACCAATGGAGTGCAGAGACAATCTACAAAACAGGAAAAAATTACCAGCCATACCGCAGAAAAAAAACTAATATATGGTACATAAAGAATTCAAATAAAATCAAACCCCCTCAAATTTAAATTGAAATATACCCCTTATTCCTGAATAAGCAGAACCAATATAATGAGAGCAGCCACACTTCCAAAACTGTTATGCAAAGTTAATGTAATCCCAATCAAAATACCAATTAAATACCAATTAAAATACTAATTAAAAATTGGGCATCTTATATGAATAGATACTTCTCAGACTAAGAAGTACAAACATGAAATTAAAAAAATGTTCAACATCACTAGTCATTTGAGAAATGAAGATTAAGACAACACTGAGATTCCATCTCACTCTAGAAATGAACACATTTTGATCAATTTTTGGCATTAGAAAATATATTGGGACAGAGATATATGACTTTAGTAAATATTTAAGCGTCCAGTATGTGGCCTCTTCTCTGTGTTATATTTTTTTATTCTTTATTTGCATAAACCCCATCTTATCATCTGGTATGTTTGATTAGGAATGTTCTCTTGCTTTCAAATCAAAATCAAAACTCACTGTTGCCTGTAGATCATTACTGAATGCCTCTTCTACTAACTGAAATTGAATTGATACTACTATGATTGTCAACTTTTCCTCTTTACTCCCTAGTGATATAGTTTTCAATATTAAAATGTTATTGAGGGCCAGTGACGTAGCTAAACAGTACAACACTTTAGTGGCAAGCATGAAGTCATGAGCTGGATCCCCAGTACAAGAAAAAAGATAAGAAAAGAAAATTATTGGAACTATTTTCTTCATGATCATCAATTATTTCTTTAAAATAATATTAAGTATTTTTCTAGTTCTATTGTTTACTTGTGTTTTCTTCTCATCATGTAGTCTTATATAAGAGTTGGTTATGCGACACCTGATCATGATTTATATCCCCAAAATGATGTTTTTGTCATTGTACTAGTTTGCTAGTATGATTTTTCTTTCCATTCATTGTACTAAACTCTGCTTTCTCTGAGACGTGCATCCACCACGTTATGGATACACAACTGTAAATTTTTTTTTTTTAAGTACCGGGCATCAAACTCATAATTTCGCGCTTGCTGGACAAGCACTTATGCCGCTGAACTAAATCCCCAGAACAACTATAAACTTTAACAAACTATTTTTTTTCTGTACATTCTACAGCATCCTGCTACTTTATGTCACATCTATGCAAAGATGTTCCTGCTCCTTGTTATGTAAGCCAGGTCATACAAGGATATATGCAGTGATTTAGGTCATAAGAGACTGATGTTTTGTTGCTCTTAAGAAAAGACAATGCAGATGTGAAAAATTTTTAAGTTCTTTTTTTCTAAATAAGTTTTTTTTTCTCCTTTTTTCTTGCTTAGAAGAATTATTAGACACAGAAATGAGAAATAATGCCCCACCATTATCTCAAATTTAAAGTTTTCTAAATAAAATACATTACCATCTTTGCTCTCTAATTAATGGTTCTGTGCTCTTCCTAGTGACTCCAGCTTTAAGCTTGCAAACCCTTTTGGCTCACCTTTTTTTCCATCAAATTCAAGTTATATAATTGAAACTCGATTTGCCATGCATATTAGTTGCTGGGACAAAATACCCCACATCCAAAAGTGAAGAGAGGAATGGTTTATTTAGCTCACAATTTGTGGAGATTTCAGTCCATAATCAGCCTGATCCAAGGCAGTGTGAATGGCAGACAGGCATCACAGAGGAGAAATATTTCATAGTGGGAAAATAGTAGCAAAGTAAGCAAGAAGAGGAACCAATTCTCTTTCTGTCCCTCATATTGTATTCAGGCAACCAGTACTTCGGTGGAGCCAAATCAATCAGTAGACTGATATAGTAATCACCTACACTTAATCCTAGTACCTTTAATCCTAGCATTGCACTATGAATCTATTATGTACATTAGATTCAGTCTTTTCTAAAAAACGTGCTACCTATGACCACATAAGGGTTTAGGGGAACATCTAGAAACGAACCGTAATATCATGTGTACATATTCTACATCAGGGAAAATTGAAGGAAAATAACTTTTACCTTTCGAATTTTCATAAACAAAGCAAAGGAATACTTGATGAAGAGCAAATGCATTCTGCAAAACCTAAACCATTGTACTATCTCCCTAGTATAAGAAAGTGGGGAAATTTGTGGGATCCAAAATACAAAGCAGAGGTTGTGAAGGTGAAAGGGGAGGAGATGTCTCAGGAGGAAGGCAATGATTTTGTGTGTCTATACCTAACTTCAATTTGGAAAGATTTCTGTCAGCTATTTTTTTCCAATATTTGTCCTACTAGTGACATTGTTTGAGACTTTCCTATTGCACTGCTAATTTTCCTGCACCACTTCACTGATGCTCTGAGCTTACCATGTTTCTTAGTTTTCTAGTTACTGTGCTTTGTCATACTCTGTCTGCATTCCATGTTGGATAGTGTTTGTTCCTTTAATCATTAAAAAATCTTTATTTCTGTCTCACATAGTTATATCAGTCATAGTACTCCTTACCTTAAGAAGAATCTTTTGTATTTCATTCATAATTTTAATTTCTTCAACATACTTTTTTTCTTTATGCGACTGTTTTTTCCTTTTAAAAAGACAGAGTTTTGCAATATGACACAGGATGACATAAACTTCCATTGTAGCCCCAGCTGTGAGGCTCAAACTTTGATCAGCTTTCCTGCCTCAGCCTCTCAAGTGCTGGGATTATAGGTATGTACCATCTTACCTGACTTCATGTCTCTAAATTCTGTTTTTTTTTCCCCCAACTTTGTGTGTCTGTGAAATTCATTTGTGTTTATTTAAATGTCTTTGTATGTTAATTCTAAGAAATTTGTCATTGATGAGAGCTTTGCCTGATCCATTTTATTCTCATCGTATGTTGCATTTACTTTTTCTGCTTCTTTTCATGTCTGGCTGCTTTTGATCCTATAACAAATGTTAAAAATCTTACCTAGTTGGTTATGGATAGATTTTTATTCACACATAAAATTTCCTGTATTCACACAAAATTTATTTAGCTTTCATCTGTGACTGATTGAAATTACTTAGAAATGTGACATTTTTCTTACTGAACACTTAGTGCTGTTAGGCAGGACAGGAGTAAATTTGCAGAGTACAGTTGCCCTTTGGTGAGACACACTCTTTCTGAGTAGTGTATAAGGTCTCTGCAAGCTTCAGCTATTACTCCCTGCATTCTTCCTGGGGGCTATCCTTCCTTTGTTGGATACTTTCTTCTCACTCATTAGCTGTTCCACACTCAAATTGTCAATTAAGGATATTCCTCTGAAAATTTGTAAAGTTATCTGTCTGAACAACACTTCCTCCACTTTTGTATATACATTAAATAAACTGCTAAATGTAGCTCCATTAGCTTCTCCAGACTCCAAAGTTCACCACCGTCTATCAGATAGACACCTAAGTACACCCGTTTTTCTAGCCTGAAAAGAGGATGACACAGTATTGACACTCACCTTATTGTGTTTGCAGTGGTCAGGTGTTATTGTCCATTGCTTATTCCAGTTTCTGAGAACTACTTTTGTTATATTTTTTCCTGTAGTTCATTTATTTCAAGAATTTAAAACTATGTCATTTTTTTCCCATACTGACTGGATAGGAAATTCCATAATGTTATCACCAAAGATATCAACTGATACCAGGTGAGTAGTACACTCATGAAAGTATCTTTATTTGCAAATCAATGTGAAATAGCTTATACCATATCCCATTGTATTAAAAATGTATGAATACTCTTGAAACAAAAAAGTCCACATCTATGAGGAAACTTCCAAAAACTTAGGACATTAAGGTAGAATTTAAACAGAATTTATATAAGAATATATTTATTTACTAGTCAATAATAAAAAGCAACTGTGAATTGAACAAAAAAAGGCAAAATTAAAATATTTAATCATTGAGAACAGTGGACATGGAGGTGTCTTTTTTTAAAATTCTGAAAAAGGCATCCCTGTGGTTTTAACTGTGTGATTATATAGAATTGTAAAATTGAAAGTATATTTTATTTGCTAGGAACTCCAAATTTATGTGACCAGCATTATCCTAGACATGAATGAAGTGCTTACTGAAATTTTACTTTAAGGTGATTTAAATTCAAAGATATTTATATTATCAATTACAACAGCTAACATAGAAGTTTTATAAAAGATGAATGTTTTATATACATATTATACACTACATACATAAAAGTGAAAGAAATAGTGTAATACCGCTTTCATTATGCTTTATATCCAGATGTCCCCCAAAAGCCACCAGTGCCTGTAGATGAGGCCTGAGTGAGGTAATTGGAACTTGGGGGTGTCATATTCATCATTGGATTAGTCCACCAATGAGTTTATAGCTTTCTGTGAGATTTGGAGATGAAGCCTGGTGGAGAAGGTGATCCCTGGGGGCATGGCTGGGAATGGTTCCTCTCCGTCCCTCCTCCCTTGATCTCCCTCTCTGCTTCTTGCCACCATGCCAGGAGCTGTTTCTACCATGCCACCCTGACTTGGGACCAGTCAGCTATGGACTAAAACATCCATAAACTGTAAGCCAAAATAAACTTTTCTTTCTTTAAATTGTTATTGTCGGTACTCTAAGTCAAGTACTGTGTTCCTGGGATGATAGAGGAACTGACAACTTTTATATATTTTTTCTTAAGGTTTTGAGAATTTGTAAATTTCAAGAACTTTATTTCAAGTGTTAATTATGCTTTGAATTTGTTAGTTTTTCCTGAAAATATTATATATTTTAAGCCTGTTAGAAAGAGTTTCAGTATTCTCTTTCTCTACCAACTTATCTTCTTCTAAGCTAGATCTACCTGTTAATACTATTTGTACAATGCCCTCAAGTGGGGAGCAAGGACCATATGGAAAGGCTTTAATATTAATCTGAAAGAGGAATTCACAATTACCCATCTATCAATATCTAACTTAATTTGTTCTAATATTCTAAGTTCTCATTCTTTCTATTTTCAGTTATGAGTCTTGATAAAAAGAAGCTAAATCACAGTAGGATCTCAATGACAGATGACTCTACAGAGATGTTCTA
>RJWT010019525.1:0-18362 GCA_004365215.1 Cuniculus paca
GAATATAGATTAAAAAAAAAAAAAAGGGACCAATAAATACAGGGAGATGTAGGAAGAAGAAAGAGATGAAAATCAGAAATAAGACTTGTCAAGTACATGTACCAACTTTCCATGAGGAATGCAATCATTATATACTGTACAATGTATGTTAAAAATTAAATATCACAGAAATTATTTAGTTAAATTAATAATTTATCTTATTTAATATGAGCAATAATTATCTTAAAAACACACAAAAATTAATAGCTTCTGGAAGGTAGTAGCTGTTACTTAGTATTTTAATTTTCAACAATTTTGACCTGAAAGCAAAAAATTGAAGCAACAAAAGTTGGATTCATTTACAGTGTTAAATATGAACCACATGGCTTTTCAAAATGTAACAAAATACCTTGTCAGGCTTTGAAAAAGGTACTATCAGCTATTTTTAGCCAGATCTATAGTGAGAATTAGGAACAACAACAAAAAATAGTGTAAAAGTATTAAAAAAAAATCTTAAATGTTGACCTGAAAAGAATCCCATATCCATTTGGGGTCATGTAGATATAGTTATTAAAGAGACCAGTGACATTAGAAAGACATCAAGTACTTGGAACTGGGACAAAAAGAAATCTTTAAGAGTGCTACAGTAATCACAAAAGTCTCAACCATTCAGGCTCAAGAGTTCAACAGGATAAGCTTTTCCTTTGAGAAGAAAGTCGTTGGCACCAGCGAAAGGCTGCCTACGGTTCAAAGGACCCTAGAGTTCATTTCAACTTGCTCAGTACCAAAGGCCCTCAGAAGCCATTACAGTCATTGTCCAAGGCAACCTCCCTACTGATTAAGTTGGCAGCCGGCCTCGGCATTATCCAAGTGAGGCTGGTTTTATAAGTAGTCAGAATGTAGAGCTGTGGAGCTATGAAGACTTCCATCAGGATTTCAAAGGAAGGCCTATGAGGCCAGGCAATGTGGACCTGAGAAGATGAGTGAATCTGTGGCAATAAAACCTAAGGTATAATGGAGATCCCAGAGTCAAAAGGGCCAGAATCATGGAATATATGCCCAGGAAATCCATGCACAATAAGCACAGCAGCCTAAGAGAAAGGTCATACTAGCAAGGCAGTAAGGTTGGAGTCATCCAACACTTCAAATCTCTCTTTTCACCAACATGTATGACAGGTACTGATCAGTGAGTTATGGGACTTGACAATTGTCCTGGTGGGTTTTGGCCTTACTTTGTTCTATTATTTTTTTCTATCCTTTATTCCTCCCTTTTGGAAAGTGAATGTTTATCTTGTATTATTGTATTTTGGGAAAATTTAACTTGATTTTTGAATTTTCAGAGGTTTACTGTTAAGAAATTACCTTGAGTCTTGGGAGATTTTGAACTTGGACTTCTGAATAGTACTTGAGGTGCTGAAACTTTGAAAGTAATATTAACATGCATTTGGTTGCATTTGGTATAGTTATATTATGTTAGGCAGAATTGTGACCTTGTGTTTGTTTGAAGTTTTATATTATTTAATGAGTGTTTTTGCATATCAAATTGACAAGGGTGGAATGTGTCAGTTAAAATGGACTGCCAATTTTATCGGTTTGAACGTTGTTCAGTAGATAAGTAAAACCCACTACTGATGTGTCTGAGAGGGTCATAGGGACATAGATTTGGGTACTGTATCTTGTCTCTGGCCTTTGTCTCTATGACTGTTCCCATACTCTACTTCTAGATTGCCATATACTAAGCAGCTTTGTTTCTCTATGCTCCTCTGCTCTGAAGTTGCTTTCGATGAAACAGCTGACAGTAAAGTAAACCCTGTTGAAACCATGGGCCAATATAACCTTTTCTTTAAATTGTGAGAATCAGGTATTTTGTATTAACAACATATAATATATAAATATGTGAATGTGATTGTGACTATAAATGTGTATGTATATGTATATGCATATTCCTGTTCATTTTTATCTCTTCTATCCATGTAATGTGTCAGGATGACTGGTCAACCTCAAGATATTTATAACTGTTTCCACTGAATTCAGTGAGGCATTTTATGAAATTTGTATTCCCATAAAATCTTTTGTAAAAAATAGGCAGACTCTAGTTGTCCAGGTGTAATTTATGCAATTAGTTTTAATGTTTCTTCCTGATAGTCTAGTTTTTAATAATTTTCTTTTTCTAGCAAACCTGAATTAAATATGTTTATATACACATATTTACACATGTAGTTCTATCCAAACATATATTAAAATAATTTCATAATCTAATTTTAATTTAAAACAAATTCATAGATATTCTAAATCCATCAATTTTAAATTTAAACCCCAATATATGAGATGTTTTTCATTTTTTTCCTCTATGACATATGATAGATTATATCTAATTATATTTTAAAATATATTGTGTTTCTAGCAGTTTAAGTCAAGATTTCAATGATTGATGCCATTATTGCTCATCATAAGCTAGACTATACATGTATCTACATTACTTATTTTTCTGAACGTTTTTGAGGTTTTTTTGTCTATTTCTTCTTGAAAATTTTATGAGTTTGACATAGATTACATTATGAGAAATATGCCTTACAAGTCTATCAGTGGTCCTGAAAGTTCAGTAGATTCTCTTGGTGTACATAGATCAACTAGTTTCTATTTCTTTGCAAGGACAATACTTAAACCTGCATGTACACTTTTGGTAATGATTTTTTTTTTTTGCATCACCAGGGATTGAACTCATGACCTTGTGCTTGCCAGGCAGCCGCTTAGGCCGCTGAGCTATATCCCCGGCAAATAATAATTTTTTTAGGACTTAGAAATTAAAGAATTTTGACAAGAAGCAGCTGGCTTTATAAACAAATGGAATAACTTAATTATCGCACCTGCTAGGATTCATCAGCTTGCCTGGTGGAAAAATTATGCAGCTAGCATAGTTTCGTAGATTCTCTGAACTAATTACCATTATGTGATTTTCTATAATGTTAAGTTTAAATAAATAACCAAATCAATGAATAACTTAGCAGAGTTTCATTTTACTATCACACTGTGTTACTTTCACAATCTGTGGTGAACACTTGTAATTTTCTCTTCATAAATTTTTGCTATCTTCATTGGAACCATTGTTTCACAACAGAGGGACAATACTATTTTAAACTTGAAGTTCATTTTGTGCTCTTTATGCCCTTGACACAAGAGTGAAACAGGGTCACCAAGCGGACTAAGGAACTGATCCTTATGATGATAGCTTTAATGAAACACTCTTTCTTTTCACAAATAATGTGAATGAATCTGGTTAAATTCAGCAAAAGAATTCTATGAAAGTGACTTTATAATTTAATAAATAATGCACATCTTTGATAACTTAATCAAATTGTATCTTAATTTAGAGACATACTTAATTGCAGTGACGTGCCCAATTTAGATTTATAATAGAGTTCTTCTGACTCTTCTAATGATTGGCATTATGCACAATTTCATTTAGGATTCACATAAGTTATATGCTTTACGATAGATCCAAATGAATTATCCACAATATGTTTAATTTTTTCATAAATCTTACTATAATCTTTTGTTTATCATTTTAAGCAGTTATTTCTATTGATTTCTTATGCATACAGGAAGAACTAAATATTAAATTTCTCTAATATAGATATTTCAGAAAATAAGATTTTTGAATCATTTTTATAGAAAATAAATAATATTAAAATGAGTGTTAAGAACATTTTAAAAATCAATTCTGTATAATATCAGATTTATAAATGTTTGCTTATCTAAAAATTTGTCATAGACCATTGTTTTGGGTAACAGTAAAATGTTTCAGTAAGGTCTTTTTAACAGTATAGCTTAATCTTACTTCAGTCAGACTGAGTCTCATGAAAAACACAAAATCAATGAATGATGGTGAGGAAGCAAGGAAAAAGAACTCTCCTGCAATGCTGGAGGGAATGTAAACTTCCAAAACCACTATGGAAATTACAATGGAGATTATCAAAAACCTAAAATTTCATGTACTGTACCATTTGAGTCACATATACTTATCCTGGGTATATATCCAAAAGAATTAAAGACATGTTATAGTGATAATGCATATTTAAATTTACAGTGAATTAACACATAATAGCTAAATTCTTTGGTTTATTTATTTTTTTTTTGGAAAAAACACAACCAAACAAAATAAAACAGAGTAGCTTCAATCACAACAAAACAACGAACATGGTACATGACTTCTAAACAGGGTAAATAACAATTGATAATGGCTACCATAATGCCTCTTGTTATCTGCAATATACCTGCCCATACCATCAGAGATGAGTAAAATCAAACAAAATACAATGAAATAAAACAGTAAAACAAAAACAAAAATAAAACAAAACAAAGCAGAACAATGTAAGCAATACAGAAGTTCAAGATACTAGTACATCAACAGTGGCTACCATAATGTTTGTTATCTTCAGAATAGTTGCCTACACCTTCAGACATACTACAATCAAACAACACAGAATAGAGTAAAATCAATCAAAACAAAATAATGAAAGCGATACAGGGTTTCTAAACAAGATGATTGGACATCCTCGATGGCAGCAATTATATACTTTGTTATCTTTAAAATAGCTGTCCATGCCATCAAGTATAATAAAATCAAACAAATCAGAAAAAAATGAAACTAATCAGAACAATGAAGACAATATGAGTTTCAAATCATGATAATAGATTAACAGTGGCCACTTCCTTCCCTTTTTAGATAGTTTCTCCACTTTGTCTTTCCCAATATGTATTGTGCATTTTGGATCCCACTAACTCCTTTAGTTTGTTATATTAGGGAGACAACATGAAATTCACCCATGTGACTGAACCATTTCATCCATGAGCATGATCTCAAGTTGTCTCTATCCACCTACAAGAGCCTTGAGATTATTTTCCTTTATAACTGAGTAGGTTTCCACCACATACAATATCATGTCTTCCTTATCCGTCCTGCAATTAATGGGCAGGGTACCCCTACTTTTTTTCTGGCTCCCGGTTACATAGGGCATTGTTCTCTTTCCTTTGACTTTCAGTTTATGAATTTTCTTTCTAGTTAAATGTGTTTCTTGTATAAAGCATATTGAAGGATCCTGTCTCCTGATCCATTCTACCTGTGTTTCTTTCTATGAGTGCCTTGAGGCCCTCTTGCACTGCATTGTCTCTGCCATGCTATTTTCCTGCTATTGGCTTCCTATTTTTCCTCTCCATTCAATCAACTACCCCACTTGATGGTTCCCCTCTGCTATTATTCCTGAGACTGTGGTCCTTTTTTTCTCTCCCTAGAATGTCCTTTAGTATTCTTCATAGAGTTGGTTTGATGGTCATGAATTCCTTGAGTTTTTATTTGTCATGGAAGTATCTTGTTTCTTCATTAATTTTGAAAGAAAGTTTTGCAGGCTACATCAGTCTGGGTTGGAAGTTGTTTTCTTTCAGGACTTGCAATACTTCACTCCAGCTTCTTCTTGACTTGATGGTTTGTGTTGAGAAGTCTGCTGTGATTCTGATGGGTTTTCCTTTATAGGTGATCTGTTTCTTTTCTCTAACAGCTTGTAATTTTCTGTTCTAGAGTTGAATTTCTGAGATCTTGATTATTATATGTCTGGGTATAGATTTGTTTTGGTTATGGCTAGCTGGAGTTCTATGTGCCTCACTTTTTTGAATGTCACTTTCTTTATCTGTGCTTGGGAAGTTCTCAGAAATTATTTCTCTAAATAAGGTCCTGATGTCATTTGTCTTGATCCTTGCTTTTTCACTCAGATTTTTAATTTTTAAGTTATACTTCTTTGAGCTATCTAGCAGCCGTTGAATTGTTACTTCCTGAATCTTTGTTATTTTTAAGAGATCTTTCCTTTCATGATCACAAGCTGAAAACCAGTCTTCAAGGTTTGAAAGTCTAGCTTCCATTTCTTTCAAGTGGTTTTGCCAGCTTTAATGGAGTTTTTAATTTTCCAGATATCTCTTTCAATCTGTTTCATGCATTCTAAATCTCTTTTATATTGTTCATTCATGGTTTCCCTCATTTTCCTATGCTCCTCTATTTGTCTATCTGTGTCTTCTTTAGAGATGCTCAGTATATCTTTTATTATGTTTTTCATTCCTTCTTTTACCTGGGATAGAATTTCTGTTCTAATTTCTCTTATACCTTCATGAAGTTTCTTCACTTCAGTTGACATCCCTTCAGTAATTTCAGGTGTGTGATTCTCGATCTCCTCTGTGTTCACCTCTTGTGGACTTGCGTTGCTTGGGTTGGATGCCAGAGATTGCTCTCTCCCTCTTCGTCTTGGCATATTCCTGATTTCTTCCACACACCTGGGTAGTGTGGTCCCAGGCACCCCGGCACTGGCCATACTTCTCCGAAGTGAGATTGTTCAGTTTTTTTGGCTAGTGCTGGCTACATACATCCAATGGTGGGCACTCATGTCTCTGCACTGATCTGGGTACCGAGCCACCCAGAGTTTGCATGGGAGCAGACCTGGTCAGGCCCTGTGAATCTAAGCTGTTTAGGAACCTACACAATGTTGTCTGACATAATAGCTAAATTCTGATAATAGCCTAAATGCCCATGGACAGAAGACTGGATAAAAAAAGTGTGGTACACAATTTAATATTCCTTCACCATAAAGAAGAATGAAATCACATCTTTTGTAAGAAAATAGATAGAAGTTGAAGTCACTATATTGAGCAAAATAAGCCAGACTCAGAAAATTAAGTATCATGTTTTCCTATATATGAGAAACCTAACATGTCAACAAATAAATGAATAAAATAATGAAAGATGATAGGAAACTAAAAGAAAGACTCATAGATTTAAGGAGAAGGAGAGGAGACGAAGAGTAAGGTAAAGAATTTGAAAAAGAATTTTTTTTTTGTGGCACCAGGGATTGAACTCATGACCTCATACTTGCCAGGCTGACGCTTACACCACTGACCTAAAACCCTGGCCCTGGATTTGAAAATTATTAAAATTTGTTATATATAAGTACCAGTTCCTTAAAAGAAACTTTATTATTATTATTTTTTTTTTTTTGCGGCATCGGGGATTGAACTCACAACCTTGCGCTTGCCGGGCAGGCGCTTAGACCGCTGAGCTAGATCCCCAGCAGAAACTTTATTATTTTATAATACAAACATAGTCTAATAAAAATAAAAGACAGTAAAACTATAATCTATTCAATATAATAATTTATTTTCCTAATGTAATTAAATACACTATATTAAATATGTGTATAAAAGGGTTGAGAAGATAAATCACCTCTTTTCCCCTTTCAGCATGCAGCATTTACACAGTGTTAAGTGACATTTGTTTCATTTTAAGTAAGCATAGAATGAATGTTGGGAGAACAGAAAAATTTAAAGGGATAAATATTTGCTGGGACAAATTATTTACTACAAACTTATACATTTGATATGCATAACATGGCAAGACTGGCAAACTATAATATATTAATTGCTTTATTGTATTGCAGTCAAAATTATTAAAATTATTACAGTTTCTTGACCTAATATAAATCTCCCTCAAAAATTCCATTAATAAAAAACTACAAAAAAGATGTAAACTGAGCAAGTAAGTTTTATAATTTTCTTTGTATCACAAATGTTAATATTTGTACCTACTTTTCAACTCATTATCTTTCAAATATAAATTACAAAATTTGTTTAAATTAGTTTTAAATCTTCCAGCAGTAAAATAGTGGTTTATTAAGAACTGTTTTAGCTAAGAAATATTGAAAAGGCTAGGATGGAAAAACAAAACTGTATTTGCTTGATGTCACTGACAACATAGATATGAGAGAAATGATTAAAAGTGATACAGGTAACACACTTTTCCTTTCTCCAGTAAATTGGTTAATGTTAACTTGAGGACTGAGATGATTGCCAATTCTTCACTTTTCCTCTGCAGAATGGGTAACAATAATGGAGTTCACTTAAAAAAAAAGAAGGATAAGCCTCAATAAAGAAAAAGTTTGTAACTGGGGGCCTCAAAAGGTTACAGTTTAAGAATACAAAACAAATTAGAAATAAATTAGTCTGACAATGAGTAAAGCATAGGTCAAATCAGTTCAAGTGATGACTGCATAGAAGTTATCTACGTGTATATTACATGTTGGTGTCCAAAGTGATTTCTTTAAGGAATTCTAAGACACTAGTTGGAGTCTATAATTTTCTACTTACAGATGTATTATGCATAGAACAAAAGTTATGCACACGCTCAGATCTCTGACTTCTGCAAGATCCAGTAAGTTCTCATTGTATAGTAATACTCTGAACTAAACTTGGAAACAAATGCTAGCAAAGAATTCTAAAGCAAATAGATGTATAAAGGGGATGAAAATAGAAGAAAATAATGAAAAGGAATAATATTTTCCATATCTCAAAATTTTGGCTGAGTTCAGGTTGGAGTAAGCATGTACAAGGCATATAAAAGTAAAATCAGCACAATCACACTCTTTCTGAACTGAAAAATCTGATGCTAGAGTTTGGAGAAACCATAATCACTGGCAACTTGAGGAGGAATGAGGTGGGGAATGAGAACAAAAGAGAGAACATAAGAGAGAAAATAGAGCAAATTCTGTATGTAAACTCTCTCTAAAACTTGCCTGCCTATAGTAGGCCACGCAAACTCAAAACATACCAACTAACTTATTTTAAAAGTCACTCAGGAGTTTACAGTGTCAGTCAAATCTAGATGTAATTCAAAACCACTCAATAAAAAATATAGTCAGGATAGGAAAATGCAGCATTTATATGCAATGAAGTACTACTATGCCATAAAGAATAAGCCTGAATCATTTAGGAAAGTGGATGCACCTGGATGCGGGACCATAATACTATGTAAAATAAATCAGATATACAGCTTAAAAATTGCATTGCTTCTCTTATATCAGAAATTAAAATAAGAGTAAAGAACAAAATAAAAGAGAAATAATAGGAAATAGGGAGATAAATCTCTTGCAAATGGGAGGGAGTCCAATAGATGGAGAAAAATGGGTGGAAAAGAGAGTGAAAAAGTTGAGACACATTACACACACATAACAAATTTCCTCAAGGAATGTAATCATTGTGTTCTGCAAGCATGTAGTAACAAAAATTTGAAAAATGAGAAAAATAAATACAATTAAGAAGATAAGATTCTTCATCAAGAGAATGTTAATGCAGACAATATCCAAATAACTGAAAAACTTGAAGTAACAAAAACTAAATTGGTTCTTATAGTTGTTTTTGAGAATATGAATGCAGTACATCATTAAAAGGAATTTCAACAGCTTTAATAGAATGTATAAAAAGAAACTAACATTAGGTTATAGAACTAAAACACATTTTTTTTATAAATGTAGTAATAGAATCAGATGACAAAAGAATATAAATGAACTTGATGCCAGATAACAATATAATCACTATGAAAAATAAGTAAGGCAAAATTGATGAAGTATGAAAAATAAGAACAGAGCCTCAAATATAGGAGGGTTGTGGAAACAAGCAAATCTACAAGTAGCCTATATCCTTAAAAATATAAAAAGAATGAAGAAGAAAAATATCTTAAGAAACAATGTAGGCACATTTCTTAATATGATGATCAAATTTGATAATCTCAGTATATTTGACCATTTGTGCTGCTATAACCAAGTATCACAAATTGGATTATTTATAATGACTAGAAATCCATTTCTAACATTTCTTGAAAGCAAATTCCAAGATCCAGTCACTTACATTTGAGGAAAACCTTCTTTCTTCTTGAAATCCAGAATGGACCAAATGAAATTATTTCCGTGATGTCATGAGTAGAAGCAGTAGAGAATGAATCTATACCCACAGGCCTTTCTACAGCTGCACTAATTCTGAGAGTGCAAATCTCATGACTTCATGGCATTCACCTCCCAATATTGATCTATTGGGGATTATGTCTCCAACATATCAACTTGAAGGAACACTTTTAAATCATAACAAAAAGAGAACACCATGAAAAACCATTCAAAAACATAAATTGATGCCATAGCACACCATATTGAAAAGACTGAACCCCAAAGATAAAGATTGAAAGAAATAAGAGAAACACAACACATATAAATAAGAGAACAAAAGTGTAAAATCCACTGACTTTAAATGAGAAACAATGCAAGCTGACTGTGATGAAAGAAAATACTCTAAACTCAAAATTCTATAGCCACCAAATACATTACACAAATAAAATAAAAAAACACAGTTTTAGAATTAAAATGAAAATAAAATCATTTGGTGCCAGAAATCATCCACAAAAAGAAATACTGAAGGATGTTATTTAGACTAAATGAAATGATAGAAGATGCCAAGTTGCTTCCATAGGAAGGAACAGAAAGCACTGAAATGATAAATATCTGGATGAATGTGAGAGGAAAATATTTTTATGTATTTTTCTTGTCTTTTTTTTGTAAAGTCAGAAAACCTTAAAATATAGATAACAGTGGCTTTTGGAATTTAAGAAAAAAATCTTTTGCTTTAGTTTTATATTTTCTATGTTAAATATGGGAGACTGGAAAGTCATAGCACATATTGAAATTCTTAGAGAAACAGAATGAAAAATAAGATTTAGTTGAAGAGTTGAAAACTAAAACATAGTGTGCTTGAAGAAGATTTCTTACTTAATGAATTCAGCATGCTCATAAGTTGGAAGACTCAATATTGCTAAAATATCAAATTTCCACAATCTTACTTTTTATTCAAATATGATCCCATAGGAAATGCTTTATCTGATATGGTGAATACAACATTCATATGAAATGCAAGTAACATAAAACAATCAAAATAATGTTGAAGAAATGAAAGAGGTTAAAACACTTGTGTCTCATCAAGATTAATTATGATTCAACAATTAAGACAGTATAACTCTGCATAAGTGAGCAAATAGATCAACAGAAAAGGAGAAAGAATGAAGAAATGAATAGCCATTAATATGGTTATTTGATTTTTGAAAATAGTCCCAGAAAGTGCGAGGTCATGAGTTTGATCTCTGGTACCAAAAGAGAGAGAGAGAGAGAGAAAAAATGGTCCCAAAGCCACCAATTAAGAGGGTAAAATATTTTCAACAAATGAAATTGAAATTACTGGATTTTAAAGTGGAAGTAAAAGTAACATCATCCTCTAACTCACACTCTATAAAAATAATTTGAGATATATCACTAATCTAAGGGTAAACCACAAATTCTTAAAGCTATTTTTCAAAAATGTTTGAATAGTATCACTGTTTCAGGATGGGAAAATGCATCTTAGGACAAGGAAGTCAACATGCATCAAATGTAAAATTGACAAATTACACTTCATTAGAATTACTATTTTTGATTATTGAAATACTCCAATAAGAATATGAAAGGGAAAACATAAAATTGAAATAATTTTTCTTTTACATATATTTCACAAAATTTGGTCTCCATATTGTAGAAAAAATCTATGTAACTCAGGGCCAGGAATCTAGCTCAGCGGTCTAAGTGCCTGCCTGGCAAGCGCAAGGTCGTGAGTTCAATCCCCGGTGCCGCAAAAAAAAAAAAAAAAAAAAAAAAAAAAAAAAAAAAGATATCTATGTAACTCAAAAGATAAAAGTAAAAATGGTCGAAGTTTTTGAGCAGAAATACATAAAACACAAAATTTTCAATAGTTGTGTGAAGTTTTCAAAAACATTTGCTGTTAGGAAAGCATAAATTAAAATTAAAAAATAGGTACCACTATGCACCTACCAAAATGACTAGATTTGAAAATACTGGTAAAACCTTGTGCTGTTAAATATATAACATCACTGAAAATTTCAAATATAGTTAGCAGGTGAATAAAAATGTTATAATTGCTTTGAAATAGTTGTAGATAAATTCATATCTATTAAGTTTGTTTTTGCTAGATGTTTTGAAAAATTTTATGACAATATTTTGGGAATAAACCAGACAAAAAGAAAAATGAGTAACTATAATTCATTGGAAGTTGTAATATTAAAGGGATAAAATAATTGTAGTCAAACCTGTTTAAAGGGATCTAGAGAACAGAATAAATTGGGATAATAAAATACAGGAAATGAAAAGCCCAATAAACTCAAAAGGCATATGTGATATGTCTAGTATACAAATATAGTGTAAAATGAAAAAAGAGGAATGCAGTAAGATACTGAATTTCAAATATCTTCATTTCTTTTATACTACAAAACTACTGTAATAAAATCATGAAATGGAAATAACATTACATATCTATTATCAATTTTTGAAACAATATGTGGAAATGATAGTAAACATTGAATAAAACTACAACTTTCATATTTTACATATACATATAATATGCTGGATATATACATATATGTGTGTTGTTTTGACATTAGGCACAATAATGTAACATTTAGTAATTTAAATTTTGACATTTTTATTGGTTCCTGCTTTTTGTTTGACACCTGTCAGTCTTATATTGTTTTTCTTTGCATCATCTTGCATCTGTTGAATTGTTATTTCTTGGTTCCTTGTTATTTTTAACAGATCTTTCCTTTTGTGATAACTACCTGATATCCTGTCTTCAAGGCAGGAGGGATCACAATCCCTAACTTGAAATTATACTACAAAACTACTGTAATAACATCAGCATGATACTGGCAAAAAAAAATACAAACTTGAGGATCAATGAAACAGAATAGAAGATACTAACACAACTACAAACACACTCAACCACCTTATGTTTGCCAAAAATGTTCACTGGAAGAAAGATAGCCTCTTTAATAAATGATGCTAAAAACAAAACAAAACAAAACAAAAAACTGACTTTCCACATGCTAAAGACTTAAACTAGAGCAATGCCTATCACCATGCACTAGTCAAAATGGATCATCAAAGATCTAAATATTAAAACAGAAACACTAAATCAACTGAAAAACAAAGTAGATGGAAATCTTGAAAACATAGGTGTAGGCAGAATTCAAGAACAAAACCCATACTGCTCAGAAAGTACTTCAAAGACTCAAGACTGAGATCTCACCTTATTAAAAGTTTTTGCACATCAAAAGAAATCACCAATAGAGTGAAAAGATGACCCACAGGGTGAAAAAAAATTTTAGCCAGCTCTCCCTCAAACAATGAACTTTTATCTAGAACACTTAAAAACTGAAAAAGAATCGGACTCCCCAAATTCAAAGACCCAATCCAAAAATGGGCATCCGAGGTGAATACATTCTTCTCAGATGAAGAAATGCAAATGGCAAATAAATATATGAAAAAATGTTCAACATCACTGGTCATTCAAGAAATGTAAATTAAAAAGCACTGAAACTCAATCTCAATCCAGAAAGAATGGCTATTATCCAGAAATCAACCAATAACAAATGCTGGCATCACTGTGGGGAAAAAAGAACCTTTCTCCACTGTTGGCAGGAGTGTAGACTGGTACAACCACTGTGGAAATCAGTATGGAGTTTCCTCAAAAAACAAGGATTAGCAGTCCCATTCGATTCAGCTTTTCTCCTTCTGGGTATTTTCCCAGAAGAATTGAAAACATACCACACTGATATATGTGCACCCATCTTTACAGCTGCACAATTTGTAATAGCTAAATCTTGGAAACAACCCAAATACCTGTTAACCAAGGAATGGAGAAAAAAGATGTGGCATTTTTATGTAATGGAGTACTACTTAGCTTAAAAGAAGGATAAACTCGAGGCTTTTATAGGTAAATGGATGCAACTTGAGACATACTCATAAGTAAAATAAATCACACACATGTGTGAACACCATATTGTCTTCCTAGTGTAAAAAACTGAAAGAGTAAATAAGATCCAAACTGTATAACAGATATTGTGAACATTTGGGATGGGGAAAAGGAGGAAAGAAAGAAGGAAAAGAATATGTATTAGCAGTATAATTATCTATCATATGTATATGATTTGATAGATAATTCTACTAATCTCTGTTAAATCATCAAAAAAATGGGTTGTGCTTTCATTTTTTCATGCCTATATCTTCTAATCTGAGCAACTTCTTTGAAGATAAGAATACACAATATATTAACCATTGCTAATCTCTTATTATTGTGTTTTGAAATTCTGTATCATAGTTTTTATTTTTTTTCATTTTAAAATACAAAAATAAATTAATTTTGGCAGATATTCTACTCTATGTAAAATCTGAATAAATATTGGCAGAAATCTTAAACATAATACAAAGGTAAATATGCATAATCTTCAAGAGCAATTTCAATCCTAAACATCAATATGTATAAAATTATGCTTATTGTAGAGCTATTTTTAATATAAAATGAGACTAAAAAAGAAATTAAAATTCATATTGGTGAAATTTGTTAACAAATACATTGCTACATAGATTCCCCTATGCTAAAATTTAAATACCAAGAGGCAATGAAAATCAACTATAACTGGAGTGAACAAAATCAATCTATCAACCAAACATGTTTAGAATAAAAGTGAGATAAGCAACACTATATGTACTATAATCTCTTTTTTATGCAATTCACAAAACACCAACCTCATCACTATGATGAGACTGCTGAACCTAAAGGTATAAGAGCATTATGATATGGTGTTAGGTGTATGTGAATGAATGAATATTGAGACTTAGTCATTTTTACCATTAAATAATCACCTAATAAACCTTTGGATAATCCCCAGTTTTCTAAAACTTTTTTTTTTTTCACAATTTCGGTCAATGTCCTTAGCATTTTTGTAGCGATGTTTTCTGACATCCTTACTGTAGCAATGTATAGTGTTTTCAGAGCAGTTGTTTTAAATTTCCAGGTTTGGGGCATGTTTGTTTTGGAGCAATGGATAAGAAAAAAACCTTTGGAAGGGGCAGGGAGAAAAGCAGAATAATAAAAGGCAATATATTTTAAAACCTTAATACACTGCTATGTCTTACAAAAAATAAATTTTGAAATCTACCACTTTTCATGTATTAAGATAACTGAGCCTTAATTTAATATTTGCTGACTTTGTAGACTTCGCTCTCTCTCTTGCAATACATTAAACTAAGATTCAACATTATGTAATTAACAAGCCATTCACTTAAAAAATGCTGTCGTGATATTATGAAATGAAAAGATGCTCCCTCGTTGATTAAATTTGTTTGGTTTTTTTATTCTGTTTTCCCCCTAAGGCCACTATCAATTTCAAATTTGCTTTAGCCAAGAAGTATGACTGCAGTGTTTCATCATGAAATATACATAGTCATAAATTATGGAAAACAGTTATCAGAAGCTCATGTAAAATTTAGATACTTCTATTTAAAACAGCACTAGAACATGTATAGCAGTATTTTCACAAATTAGTAACATTGCTTATTTGAAAACTAAAATCTATTAAAGGTATAAATAATAATTCATTAATTGGCAATCTCACAAATTTAAAATATCCTTCTTTGAAAGTATATTTTTTATAGAAAATAATCTGTTTCTTTGCTTCCATATAGTAGTGGAGTACTATGCATCTGTTTTTAGTATCATTACTATATTTCTTGAAAGATGGAAAGGATATAAAAGATAGGAAATAAAGTAATTCAATTGAAATGTTCAGTTCATCAAGTTTTATTTTGAGGAGAATGTGTATATGTATATGAATAGGTATATATACACAGGTATATATACATGTGAGAAAGCTGTGCATACAATATATATGTATATATAGATATATATACCTGTTTATATTCATGTTTCAGAAATTTATATATATAGTCACAAGACTATGATTTGTTTCAGAATAGTACTCAAGATCTGATTTCTACTTGTTAGTATCTCAATCATTTTTAATTGTAATCTGTGTATAACATTACAGGACACAACAATGGTAAAGCCTGATTAAGATATTTACAATTTTTACTCATGAAAATGTTATCTTGGTTTAGGATTTCTCGGAATGTATATCATGTAAATATTTCAGCATCTACAAGGAAAGTCTTATTAATGGAACTTATTTACATTCATTTAGAAGGATTGGTGAATTAATAGACAACTCAAGGAAAATATATTTAACAATTCCTGTATAAGTCACTATTACCTGAGTCATTTGCCAATCAAGTAAATTTAAAATAATTTAAAATGATTGAGTTGAATTTAATAAAAGGTTCTTGATTTTAGCATGCTTGATGATTGTTTTTCATGCATTTTGGGAATTTATTTCCTTCTTAGGGCGGAACACATTTTAAAGGTAAGCAATTCCAATTATATCACCTTTGTATTCACTTTTGTTATATCTGAGCTTTGTAAGTATTAATGAGTAGAGTTGTACAGATTTGGTTTTAGATATCCTAAGAATTAAGACATTAAAATTAATTTATCTATCCAAACTTTGTTCTATGAGTTCTAAAAGATTATTTTCTTAACCATTTTGTATTTTTTCTGAGTTTTATCCTGAAAACCTACAAACATATCCTCAATACTATAATTCATAAATTCTAGATTAAGTACTTTTGTTAGTAAAATGTTAAGCTATTGCTTTTCTTGAAGATAGTAAGCAGTAATACTAGCTATTTTAGGGTAACATAAGTAAATTCTTATATTTCAATTGAATAGTAATGCTGAATAGTTTAGACTTAACCCATTTATTAAACAGTGAGAAATGTTGTCTAAGGACATTTCTAAATGCTGTATTATTATTTGCTTTTATGATCTAAAAAATAAAAAAAACACATTTTGCAAAATGTTTCACTTATGATAGTCACATTCGTTTTCATTCAAAATATTTGTAGCATAGTCCAGTAATTATTTTTCTCAGAAATAGAGTAAGTAATAATTTTATTATTTCTGTGCCTTGTCTTTTGAATTAGATTGAAGTTATATAGATTTTAGTTATTATCTAAAGTATTCAAAATGAAACAATAAAATATATAATAATAAGCCACAATTTTTCAAACAATGCTAGCTGTCCTTGCTATCTTAAAACTTGTTTGGAAAGAATGTTATGTTTTTAAAGAAAAATAAGATGAACATGAAAATATCTAGCATTTTACATTTACTGTTGCATCAGAAAAATGCAATTAAAACAGATATCTAGATTGAAAGTAAAGACATAGGTTGCAGCTTCAACACTTCCACATGACTGCAACCCAGTAAAATATCATTTAAATCATGGGTTCATTATTTGTTATTTTTTATTTTGACAGGTATAATCTTATACTTGATAGTCTATGTATATGCAGTTTGATTAAAACATAGATAAATGTTTAAAACTGTATTATAGTAGAAGACACATTGCTATTAATTCCTCTCAAAATACTCCTTTTCACTTTGAACACAATTTTTCCACCATTCTTATTACTTTGTGAAGCAACTCAGGAAGTCTTTGTCTTCAGTTGCCCTGTCCTGGAGGCCAGAATGTCTTAAAATGACTTGCATCTTTACCTTTCATAGTCCTTTTGCATTTGGGGAAAAGAAAATGTTTCATGATGCCAGATCTGGTGACTACTGTGCCTTTTTGGGTGGATCTTGGTGACAGCATTTGCAGGATCTGTACTCTCATCTCATAAAGACACAAAAAGGATTTCAGAACTGCTGGCAAGAATGTTCAGAGAAGTATGTTTAAAGGAAAGGGATATCACTGAGAGGAATTAATGGCAATACGTCTTTGACTATAACACATTTTAAAATGTAAATATTTACTATCTATTTTGATCACTTATGTATTCATAAAAATAAACAAATTGAAGTCTTTCTATTCTGAATGGGCAAGGTTTTTAACACTTTCCAAAACTATTCTTAAGAGATTATAACTAAATTTTTTCTAAAAGTAGTCACAGAAATATTTTGAATGCTCTGACCAAAATTTCAAAAAAAATACTTAAACTAAAGGAATAAATGCTTTTGCTTCTCTAAACAGATAACATACTATTCAACTGCTCAGACTAATGATTAGCACTTGACCAACCTATTCTATATAAATTGGTCTCTAAGGAAGCAATTAGAAGAAATATGTAGTTTGAAACAATTATTAAAACAATTTTACGGAATAGATTAGCTCTGAAGAATACATTTGTAGGGAAGTGCTGATATTTCATAACAAAGCCTTTCTTTCTTTCTTTTCTTTTCTTTTTTTTTTTAAACAAAGCCTTTCTTATGAGTATAAGCCGAATAACTGTTATCTGAAACTTGAGACCAGAAATGTTTTGGTTTCAGATATTTTTCTTGTTTTGGTATATTTTAATGTATAGGTTAGGATATCTTCAACAGGACAATCATGTATATACATGAAATTTATTTGTGTCTCAGATACACAGTCTAAACAGAGTGGTAGTGATTTCGTGCAAATTTTAGTTCACCTGGATTTTCACTCAATTTTTACATGAGGTCTGGTGTGCACCTTTCTATTCATGTGCTTATGTCAGTGCTAAAAAAGTTTTGGATTTTAAAGAACTTCAATTTTGGATTTTAGGGGTTAA
>RJWT010019526.1:0-13131 GCA_004365215.1 Cuniculus paca
AGCCAGGGTTCTTACTTTGTAAATATCCTCCTCCTGTGCAAAGGAGGGCAAGGACGTTTTGTGTGGTACACCCACCCTGGAGGTGGGGTGGGGGGCTGAGTACAATATAAGGGAGGAGAAGAGGCTTGTGTTTTTCCCCCGTCTTGCTCTGGCTGCTGCCTTGAAGTGTTGCCCCAGTGCCATGCCACTCTGCTTTGGAGCCAGCTGATTATGGACTGAGATCTCCAGAAACTGTGAGCTAAATAAACCTTTCCTTGCTTCATTTTGGTGTCAGGTGTTTGTCTCAGCAAGGAAGAAAAAGTTACCAATACAATAGGATAGAAAATCAGGACAAAACAAGACATGATTGTCTCAAAACATGGACAATTATTACTTTCCTTAAAACTCCTGTGTGCACTTCTTGTGTGTACTTAAATTCATGATAAATGATTCAAGAGGCAGACCTTTCAGGTTATCTATACTTCAGTTTCTGTCTTTCACGGAATCTAGAAAGTGATTGAGTCTTCATAGATTCTGTGAGTCAATGAAATTTACTAACGTGAACAGGGAGAAAACCTATCCCTCTTCCTTTATTCTTTCTTATGTTTCCACATTATTTTTTTAATTACTTAATGAAGTTTATTGAAACTAATCTCTTGAGATCAATGGATCTTTCTTTATTCCCATTTTGATTTATTTCTCTACATTATTTTTGAAGCTGTAATGAGGAATGCAATATAGATATTTTTTTTCCTGGGTATTATTTTCAATATTCTAACCACGGAGTGAAGAGAGCCTAAGATGCTAAAAACATTAGCTTGCAAATTTTTTCTTGCACTCTTCACATTAAGCCTGTGATAAAAGGCCCACTTGAGGGCTGTGTTCAGTGCCTAAAGTGAATGTTTTAAATTTAATGATACAATCAAAATCATTTTTCCCTGGTAACTACTATTGTGCTCATTTGAATGGATTCCAGTACAGTTGTTTCTCCTTTTGCATTATGCTTTGTGTATAAATATAAGTGAGATGGTTGAGTTCATGTATAACAAGTATCCAGCTAATACAGTAATTTCCTTTGCCCGTTATTTATTTCTGTCAGGATGAATGTCTGCCTCTTTCCCATCCTTGATTCATAGCCATTATTATAATAATGTTACTTCTGCATTTTAAGAATTCCATGTGGAATTGCTGAAAATTGCTTAAAAGTACTTCACACCAGAAGGTTAAATCTCAAAGAATTTTGCTATGGAACTAGCAAGCTAAATTGCTTCTAGCAATATTATATTAATTAATGTCAGGTCAAACTACTTCTTTTTCTTCGTGTGCAATTCCAAATACCTCAGAAAGTGTTTTTGGCTGTGCCAACCATGAACCCATCTGAACAGGAGAGGTTGAATGCACTCAAACCACTTGCTATTCTGAAATAGCTATTTAGTAACAAACTTGACAGTGTTCTGAAAATCAGTTTGCAGAATCATTTTTAACAATAAATCAACTTGTAGAAAACTGTCTTCTAATTGCGTATGTGCCATCTTTTCCTTTTTCCTAGCTACTTCCGTACTCCCATAGAATGGGAGTAGCCTGCATCTAGAGACAGGTCTCCTCTTATATCTGTTGCTTCTCAATACTGACCATACCTGTGTTTTATTTTTTCTTGCCAGCCTCAAAAGGGCAACAAAGGGATCAGAATTGAGAGTGAAGGGGAAGGGAAAATGATAGGTAGACATAGTACAGCAAGCTCACCCCCCACTGGGGACCTCTGTGGTGGCTGTGAGGTTCCCCCTGTGCCCTTCCACACTCCAAAGGGATTCTGGGTGGACCTGTGCCCTGAGCCCACTTGTGGAGTGAGAACTTGCAGTTCAGGTACACTACCTAATGCATTCTCACTATGGAGAAGTTGAATGATCCAATGGAATTCTAGGTATAAAATCCACGTGGTTATTACAACGGTTGTTTCATAAGAATTGCTCAACCATGGTAGCAAGAATGAGGGTATCATTTTTCAAAGTTACATTAAGAAAGTACAATAATAGTCTATTCCTAACTCCAAAATTCAAAGCCCACAATGCCCTGGTTTTCAGAATTAAATTTTGAGTACTAACATGGTATCACAAGTGGAAAATTTCATATTAGGAAACTTTATAAACAAAATTATTAAATGTAATATATACAATTACTTTCAGACTATGTGTGAAAGGTATATATGAAGCATTAAATTTGGGGTCTTAACTTGGATCCTGGCTTGGTTTCCTCTGTCTCTCTGTCTCTCTCTATTTTGTCTCTCTGTCTTTCTGTCTCTCTCTATCTATCTGCATATATTATATATATATATATATATATATATATATATAGCTGAAAAATCTACAATTCTTCAGGTTTCATGTATTTCAGGTAAAGGCTGTTCAATCTGTAGTCAATACTTGGATTACAATAATAGAGGAAATGTTAAATTTAAGTAAAAATCAAATAATCATGTAAATCTGGGAACTTTTGAGAAAGGGTCCAGCTTCTTTAACTTACTAGTACATAAATTACAATGATTAATTTTTCCCTTTTATGTCCTTCCTAAAAGTTATTAATTCAGGATCACTTTATTTACTAATACCAGAAAACAATTTTCTATCAAGAACTTAGGAAGGAGAGAGAGAGAGGGAGAGAGAAAGGATCTGACAATCCAAAAAAATCGAAAATTGATATTTACATTAATATGTATAAGTAAATGTGAAAATAGAGTGTACCTTTATCAAATAGCTCATCTTATTTTCACAGTTTTGGCTTTCATTAAATTCTACAATTTGTTTTCATATATTTCTAAAGACCAAAGGAAGATGTATTTTATTAATATACTTTTCAAGAAGAAATGATAGGAAAAATGTGAAGAGATTTAAATAGAGACCATCATAACTATTGATTATATTAGAAGGATTTTGTTATCACTATTTTATGTTTGTCTTATATATCTCAGAAAATTTTTACTAAAATCAGGTTTTGTAAAGACCATACCACTTTCCCCTGAAGCTGGATTGTAGTGTTTAAGAGCCCAAGTCTCTTTTTGCTTCCTAAAATTCATCTTTAAAGGACTGATGCAGTTACAGGCTGTCGGCTGATAACACAATTTGTGTTGTCATTTCTGTACACAATACTGGAGGACAGCGGTAGGACATATTCAGTCTAAAGTAAATTTGGATTTCTCCGTTGGGCATTAGATGGCAGTATTAATCAAGACATTCAAAGCTTACTTATGTTGCAGCAATTTCTAAAGGTACTCATAATTCTAAGAATATTTCACGAAACAGTTACTTATCCTGCATTTTCTGCTCCTGAAAAGAGAAAGCAAAAAACGTATTGCAGGTTCGATTTTGTAATCTCTTGCATCTTGTATTTATTCTTGTTTTAGGAAAGCTGCTGCAAGACAAATGACTTCATTTCCAGTTAGTTATTTCTAATGTTGTGTCCAAAGTACTTCATTTGCAATTTTTAGCTTTTCTCTTTCTATGGATATAAATGTATATATGTCAACAATTATAATTTCAAAGTTAGACAACAGACAATGTGTGAAATAGTTATATGAATATGAGTTTATGGTGCAATTTTAAAGGAAGAAGGCATTAAAATCCCTGCTCCGACACTCACTAGCCAGGTCCACGGGTAATCAATCTAACTCCTCTGTGCCTAAATTCCTTATTGATACAATGAAAATAACACTGATTTCTATTTTATAGTCTAGCTGTCAAATATTTAGTGAGTTATATAGAAAGTACTTAGGTGAAAAATAAAAGAAAGTGCTTGGAACAATGGTGAGCACATTGTGAGTACTATATAAATGTTTGCAGTTTATGGGGGAAGACCAAGAAGAGGTCACCACAGTGTCCGTAATAATAACCCGTCTACAGTGTGTTTCTATTCTTCAGCACACAAAATATTAGGAATTAAAGTTGTAAAAATTGAAGACTCTTTGCTTCTGTCGCCAGGTCAGCCGATGTTCACTGGAGCTAAACGGGCATGACAGCTTACTTATCACACAATGGGGGATTCTTTTCTGCAATGACCACACTCACAGGTGACTTTCCCAACCAGAAGTGTTAGGGAATCAGGTTCTCTCCATCCCTGCATGCGAACAGAGCTCAGGGAACAGATCTGGCAGGACCAAGAAGTGTCAGACTCAGAGACCTCAGAGAAGAAAAGGAAACTGTGGGATGCACACACACAGAGAGAAGCCATTTTCTGGGACATGAGTAATCTTTGGCAGCCATTCAGCAGAGCACTTTGGAGGAGAGTCTGAAGATCATTTACCATGGTAGACAATGAGTTAGATATTGAAATGTGAACTTCTGAGATATTACAGATAACATCTGAGAATTCTCAACCCTGATGTTGGAAGGCATCCGACCCCCATGGACAATGGAATAAAAAACGCTCTGAGGGACCCAGAAAATGGTAAGCGGACCCCAGAGGTCAGAAGAAAAGAACGGTAGCTTAGATCTTTAACATCATACAGGGTCAATGATTTTGACTAATCTTTTGTGAGAAGAAATTATATTTTCTGTAATCTGCATGTTAAACATAATAGCCCCAAATTTAAAAGCTAAGTCAAGTACTTTGTATTATTTCATTTAATCCCTAATAATTTTAAGGTATTTCTTTCCCTACTATGTTCCTTAGAAGAATAATGAAGTTAAGAAATGTTAAGTAACTTCCATGTCAAGACATGGAGTTAAGTAATTCACCACCAGTATATAAGATAATTGACTAGTAAAGCTGAATGTAAATCTTTTACCATGTTGGTGTAATTATTCTCAATGAAGTCTTTCATAGATTCCTGAAAGTCTAAGTTAAAGAACTCTTCAAGGTACTGTTATAGAAATCTTGGATCATTATAAAACAACAGGACTGAAAGAATTCTATCTGTTGATCTTAGCAAAAATACTGGGTTCTAAGACAGGCAAGCAAGATAACAACATTTTTTTTTTTAGAGAATATTGTCTTAATGGGAGTTATTTCAGTCAGGTAATGCTGGCTGTGTGTATATATATATGTAACTAACTATACATGTATTCATTCATATGTTTAACAGCTTTATTCATATATACAGGTCTTGCTTTCTTTATTCATATGTCAACTGATCGAAATTAAGTGTAGGGTGACAATCAAATGCTGAGATTTTAGGAGATGTAGACGTAAATTTATACTTGTATCCTTTAATTTTGAAAGATATAACATGCACTTTGGTATTTAAATTTGGCCTTGTCTGCTCTTATTACTCCTTGTCACCCATTATACCCGAAGGAATATAACATCAGATTCTAATGTTACTGTCTATTAATGGAATTCAGGTTTTTATTTAAACATTCTCAAATTAGTATTTATAATAATCAAGCACTTCATCAAAGATAAATTTTCTAAAACTCTAAGCAATCAAAACAAAAGTATTTTAACCAACCCTGGCATCACCTTTGCTCATATTCCATGGAGTTTATCATTACCTTTCAATGAAACTACTAGTTATGATTTTTCCCCATGTTTAGATCTAACATTGAAGATCAAAAAAAAAAGAAAAGAAAAGAAAAGAAAAAGCGACTTATCTAATTCCATGGTTGAATATAATATCTGAAACCGCTGTTTACAAGGCCCATTAGTGTTTACAGCTCTGCCACTTGCCTTCATGGTTTGCAAAGGGTTTTAGTTCAGACTCAGTTACTTATTCATAGCAGCCAATTTTCTATCGTGTGGATATCTCTGTGACATGGAAAACTCCAACTGGAACGCTGCTGTCTGCTGCGAGCATGTTAGTAGTGATCTGCTTGTGCTTTGAGAGGGACTGTGCCTTCCAAACCTAAAATCAAAGCGGTGTCAGAGAGGACGATGTCCACTTTCCACTAAACAGTTCAAAAGTTTTGTTTATTTTTCCTATCAGACAATTCTGTTTTGCTTTAATAATCCTGACACTATTGGCACTTCACATCCTGCATACCTGCAAATGCTTCATCCATGAATTTATACACACATTGTAAAATGTGATATGCATGGAGACAGATCTGGGCTAAGTACATTACCTATAAAATTCATCTGTATACTTGCAGTTAGATAGAAGAACTAAGTCCAAGAGGTCTATTGTATAGCCTGGTGACTATAGTTAATAATGATCTATTGTATAACAGTTTTCACTACAAAAATGGCAAGTTTTGAGATAATGCATTTGTTAATTACCTGGATTTAACAATTTCACAGCGTATATACACTTTAAACATTATGTTGTATATGATAGATACCTATAATTTTATATATAAGTTGAACACATTAAGTATATGTGAAAAAATTGATCTGTTAAATGAGTAGATACTTAGGATCCAAAGTATCAAGCAGGGAGAGGGCTAGAGAGCAGTAAGAGAGTGGCCTGCAGAGCAGGACCCCTGGCAGGGTCCTGAGAGTGAATGCCTCATTGCATTTTGTGTCAAAGGTGCCCTCTGGCCTTACCCTAGTTCCATATCCTTAGTGCCAAGATACATGCAGGGTCTGAGATTTTTATCCTAATTGCACTATAAGAAGTTAGTCTGTTGCAGTTTCATGGATGCTGGAAGAAGACAAAAAAATTCCTGGTTCAGGGATGAAGGATCCAGGCATATCAAGGAGCCCGAGTTTCATGTTGGAGTTAGTGCCACTTGCCAACCTCGTCTGCTCCGTGATGGCAAGCAATCCAAGAAGATGTTGTGAACTATGTGGATTTATAGCACAGCTTGGGAATCTCAAGCTTAAAAAAACCAGGTATTTTACAATGAAGTACAAGAAACCTGAAAGTCCTAGAGTTAAGACATTATATTTTATCACACTGGTCAGTAAAAGCAACAAAAACTAACAAAAAACCAAAACAAACCAAAACAAAAAACCCTGACCTTTGCTCTAGAAGGAAATGCCACCTGTATGTTTCAAGGCTGTGCATTTGAAATTCTGGAAAAAAGCTGTGAGTGACTTTGATTGTAAAATGTACATAGTCACGAGAGATGCACAGAGAATTAACTACTGACACAGGATTTCATATGATCAAATAAAGCAGTATTGATAATGCACTCAGTCCAGATTGGGGAGCGCAGAAGGAGCTTGATAAATGTTAGTTCATGGCTTATTCCTTCTTACCGCTCTGAAGCGTGGAAGCACATCATTGACCCACAGTTGGAGGGTTAATTGAAGGTAGCAACTGCAATTTGTAGCTCCTACCATGAAAAAATATTTTCAGATGGTTTCTGACTACTATATATCTGCAGATGAATCCAATCAAAGTCAAATCATGCTTTCTACTGACTGCTGCTGGGTTCATGTGAATTGCTGTAGTCTCCACTTCAGCCCCAGGTCAATTTAGGCATAGAATTAACCCTTAGCAAAGCAGGTCATGGCTTTCCAGGCTTGCGGATGTAGATCTAGCCACCAGTATCAACAACTGATGGATTACTGGTCAACCTATTTATTTTCCATATCCTTTGCCCACACTTCACTGTGGCATAGTGTTGTCTCCCGCAGTCTGTTTCTCTCCATCTCCCTTGCCAACCAGCTTCCTGTTAGGTTTGGGTAGTGACAGACCAAGAGATGGGAACAGGAAAGTGGAACCTAGGAAATTTCTCTCACCCCAAATAATTGAATTTTGGATAGATTTCTGACATAGTTGCATCTCCTCATGATTTTAGCTTTTATAGATAGCACCTTGCGTTATGGCCCAATATTCTGTGGACACACCATCGCTTGTGCTATTAACACTTCTCTGCCGTGTTTTCCAGACCCAAAGCTGGTAGTATCTTCCTGCTATCACCTGTGTTGCCTCCTCAATTCCACACTTACACTTTGTTCCCTGTAGAACTGACATGAGTTGCTTTTTGACTGGTCATATGCTACAATACTTGGACACCCATGTATCTTCCCAGGGGTATCTTTCTCCTGGTGTCCTCTAAGGTAGCCCAATATACTCACCAAGATTCCATCTTGAATTCTTTATCATTCTGGTAGTTATTTGGTTGTAAAATTAGAAAAGATTTAGGATAACTTCAGTAAAAGAGTATACTGTAAACATGTTAGGAACTTTCACAAAATAGGAGGTGAAACATGCAGTTGATGTACCTTACCTGCTTTAGTATTTGACTTTCTTGAGAGGATAGATTCAGTCTGGTCCCTTGGGACTGATATTGAGCAAAAAGGCCAAAGCAAGAAAATCCTTCAGCCTCAGAATTTTATTACTTTTTAGCTCAGTTGACTTTTTAGCTGAGTTGTAATAAGGAGCCAATCTAAAATGGGAGCTGTGGGGTTGTTTACAGGGTCATCAAAAGGTAGCACAGGAAGACCAGACTTGTGGATAAAATCATCTTTATTTTAATAAAATAAGCACTGCCTGGTGACTAGCATAACATTTAGAAACATTCTTCAACTGAAATAGAAACATTAATGTGATATTAGAGGCTTCAGCTATCTGAGAAGAGAGACAGTGACTAAAGTCTGAAATAGAGAAGTGGATCTGTATTGACCCTGGTGACATTCCGTGTTTTTTAATTAGATGTATCTTTTCTTCTGCTGGACTTTTTTCTTTTAGTTTGCCTCTGCCTTAGGAAAATGTGAAGCAAAATATGCAGCAAAACAACATGTTTGCCACAGGCAAAAGTATTTAATCAAAATTCGAAAATAATTGTATGTGATATTTTTGTGACTAGTAAATGCACGGAGAATTATGTAATCCTTATTGTTTAGCATTGTTTTAAATGGTGTATTTCCACATTGTTAAGCCTATCAGCCTCTTAGGTTGCTTCAGCAATACTTTTTTCATATTCTTTTCATGAAGAAATATTGTCACTTGGTAGATTTTAAAAAGTAGTTTGCCAAATACAGGAAGTCAAGCATGTGCTTTTACAGTACATGCATGAATGAGATTTTATATAAAAGTTACTAACATCTAGATTTACCTAGGTACTATATACTTGATAATGATGATTTGACAATGTTGAATTTGTAGGTCTTTACAGACCAAGGTGCTGCAAACTAAATTTTGTCCTCCACACCCATATTCATATTTTGAAGCTCTCTCTGATGTAACTATGTGGAAATGGAACCTATACAGAGATAAGTAAGGTAAAATGAGGACAGAATGGTAGAACTCTGATCTGATTGCATGAGTATTGTTTAAAACAATGTTTCTATCCCCACTGTCTCTCTCCCACTCCCTCCTCCCCCTCCTTCTCCTTTCTCTTCTCCTTCTCTCTACCTTTCCTTCTCCCTCTCCTGCTCTTCCTTTCCCTCCATCAGCTGTCATCTGAGAATCCCTTGGGGTGGAGGCCATATGCAAGCCAGGAAGAGGGCCCTCAGCAGAGCCCAGCCATGCTGACTGTGTGATGGCAGCTGGAACTGACTAGTACCCAAAGCTTCACCGAAGTAGTTTATGCTGACGCTGCTACATCTTTTCTTAATGTAAAGGCAAATGAGGTGTGTGAGGTATGTGGATGTCTGAAAGTGGGCTTGAAACACACTGGCAATTCTGATGGGACTGAATTTGACAAAACAAAAATTTGTTTGCAAATGAATGACTTCCCCCCCCTTTTTAAAGAAAATGATTACCCAAACCTAAAATGATTTCCTTTCCCCAAAATTACAATATAGTATTTTTTTGGCAAAAACAATTTAGTTTATTAAAACACATAATACTGTGCCAAAGTGCAACCATTTAACATTAACTCTAGATTAAAAGAATCACATATTTTTAAACAGATTGAAAGCTAAATGGAGAGCAACTTGTGAACATATCTGTTACTTAGGATTTTTTCTTTTAATCAAATTCATTTTAGCTTCACCGCAGCCAAGTAGTATTAGTAATGGCTGTCATCCAGGGTCTAGAAATAGCATCATTCGATTGAAACATATGGTACAATTCTAGTCTTTGAAATTGAAATCTACATGTACACATTTAGTTTGCTAAGCTTATGAAGAATGCAACAGAGAATTGACCCTTTTTAGGTGAAAAAACAGTTTAACATTAACCAGCAGTAAACTTTTCCATCATAATATTTATTTTGAGTGATCAAAGATTTATCTCACGTTATGAAGGGAAACCCTTATTATAGTAAAGATAGACATTTCTTTTAAGAGTAAATAATACATGATGTTCCCTATTTTTTTTTTTTTTGTTCTGGCACCGGGGATTGAACTCACGACCTCATGCTTGCCAGACAGGCGCTTAGACCAGTGAGCTAGATCCCCAGCTGATGTTCCCAATTTTGGATGTCCCACAGGCTTCTTATTTTCTTAGCCTCCTTCCTGCCTGACAGTTGACAGAGCTGTCCTAAGTACCTAACCCTGCACAGCAGAAAGTTTGTGCTACATCTTAAAGAATCTCCACATAGAGCTGTTTTTTGAGTATATACACATTTAAGCCCCTCCTGTGTGCCTATCATTCTACTTCAGGCTAAATCTACTTCAAAGACAAATAAGGTCACTATTTTCTATCCTCAGAGAGCTAAAGGGCTCCTAGAGAACGCGAGACTACACAGCAGCCTTAACTAGAGAGACAGTAGCTGGGTATGGGTTGAAGATAGAACTAACCTGCTTCAGACTCTACACAGCTGTGACTCACATATGTCCTATTCAAAACCTATTATCTGTACTTGTTTTCCTGACACCAACAATAATTCTCACCTTCAAAAAAAAATAATCTTTTTTTCTTATTTATTTATTTATTTTTGCCTAAAGTGACCTTAAACTAGCACGGCTTTCATGATTAAAAATAAAACATTTCCCTCTCTCAACTTGTATCCTATCCTATCTCTCCCTTCACTCTCCAGCCTCTATTTTAAAAATGTTCCAAGTCCATTATGCTGTTGGTGTCTGGTGGGATAACAGGCCATGAGACTCAGGAGTCTAGATGTTGTATCTCTCTGAAAGGGCACAAATGTTTCAGGCTTTGTGGGCTGAACAGGCCTGTTGCCCAGTCTTCTTTGTTGTTTGTTTACAGTACTCTAAAAACTACAGACTATTTTCCCCCTTCTGAGTGATATGAATCAGCCCACCCTTCGTGGTTCACAGATATTTATTACCATGCCTTAGAATGATCTGGAGGGTTTGTTAAAAACAGATCCCTGAGGTTCATCCACAGAGCTCTTGGTTCAGTCTGCAAGCACTGGAAGTTACAGGAAGCTGAGATAGTTAAAATTATTATAGGCAGTCGGACAGGGCCAGGTCCTCCAAGGAGCCAATGCAAAAACCTAGATACCCTGCAACTGTAAAGGAGAGAAACACCTCCTACTATGGGCTGGACCAGGGACAACAGATCAAACAAATGCACCTACTTCCTAAGGACTGATATTCTAAATAGGTCTGTAGATCCCTAAGGAAGCTAGGAGTCACCTGTCTCGACCCCCTAGGGAAGAGTCACTGTTCCTTAAACATGCTTGCTGGCTACGTGACTTGCTTCTCCATTTGTCCCGGACTTAATCAATTTTACCCGAGCAATTAACCTTATTGGTTAACATAGTTCTGTCCCACCTTATGCCCACCTTAAGAATTCCCATTCTTCCCCACCTTGGACCCATCTACTCTATAAACAGTCCCTAAAAGACAGACTCTCTGGCAACCCGCTTGGGACCCCTTCTGTCTCTCTCTGACAGAAGCTTTCTTTCTTTCTCCCAATAAATATACTCTGCTCTTAACCTCTGTTGTTCCTAACATTCATTCTTCGATTTTAGAGAACATGAACTCATACCAGACATAGTGAGTTGGGAGTTTCATTCCCCTGTATCAGAACCTGAGAGTGTATATTTCCAGCAAGCTCACTGGTTATAGTGAAGCTGCTGATCCTGGAACTGTATTTAATCACCACAGTGTCTTAGAATCCCCTAAGGAATTTAAAAAAAATCAAAACGAAGCCAATAAAATTATGTCCAGGCTTCATCCCAGAGCATAAGGGTAATTTTTATATTTTCAAATGGTTGATATGTAGGCCCCATCCCTAGTGCTTTGGGTGTACACATGCGCACGCACACACACACACACACACAGTGCTATGCGTCTTGTTGAATATGATATATAATCAGTACTGGACACAAGTGCTCTACATCTTGTTCCAACTCCTCATTCCTCTGAAAGGTAAGAAACCCTTGGTGCCAGGTAATGCCTGGGAAGCTGATCTTGCTTTTAAGCTATGTGTACTCATTTCAACTTCTATTTTTATTCCTTTCAGTACACAGGAGTCTCCACTAAGCAAAACCTCAGGGTCATAAATGGTCCTCTGGAGAAATAATGCAGTTGTTACATTGCATATTTGAAGATTCTGTGATTATGAGAAGGAATCCAGACCTAAAGCAAAGCAAAGCAAAGCAAAGCATTCAGTATAAAAATCCTCTGGGCAAAACAGTTGAGATCTACTTTGTATTTGTTTGAAGTGGATTTAGGCACCCAGGACACAGGGGAGGGGAGAGATTAGGACAAGTGCAGACCAAAGCCAAGAGAGGGAAGCAGGTGCAGGCTAAGTGGAGGGGAAACGCACATGGTCCAGACACCTGTAGGCCCTTCACGAAATGGGACAGGATGGTAGCCCTTTGATGCAGAAAGACACAGCACCTTAGATGCCAACCACGGGGAGCCACGGACCCCCAAGAGGATCAGCACATGGATGTATGTGCATCTGGATGGACAGAGACACAGACCGACAGACAGACGGTCAGACAGGCACAAACAGACAGACAAGAGATTGCCAGACCAGGGCGTTTCTGTAGTTCCTGCGCAATGCTGCCTACGGTTAGTGACTCTTGGACTCGGTTTTCAGGACAGTGGAAATGATTTACGAAGATTCTCCCCTGGGGCATTTGCTTTTGCTTTTGCTTTTCCACACCAGCTCGGAAGGTGTTTCAGGAATGCTCGAGGTCGAGAGTGCTTCAGGGCCTCGCTCGCTCCACCGTTTCACGCAGCCGGTGGGAGGAGAGCGCGGAAAGGTGCAGAGGAGCGGAAGGAAGCCCACGGGGGGAGCAGAAAACAGAGGGGAAGGGGGAGGGAGAGGGGAGGGGGAGGGAAGGGAGGGAAAGGGGAGGGGAGGGGAGGCAGAAAGGTGACCCGGCGGGGCGAGAAGGCAGGGGGAGCCGGGCCGGGTCCCCACCGCTCCCCGTGTACCGCGGGTCTCTCTGAGCGGAGCTGGGG
>RJWT010019527.1:0-18371 GCA_004365215.1 Cuniculus paca
AGATACACACACACACACACACACACACACACACAATTTAAAAAAAAAAGTTTCATTAAAGTTATCCCAGGTCTCAGTTTTGTGGACTAACTATAGTTAGGGATATACTGTCTGGTTTTTTTCTAGGAGATATATGTACATGTGTTTTTCCTAAACAAAATAAAGTCTTACCAGTTAGCTTCTCTACTTTTTTCCTTACCTGTCTACTGATGTATTTTGTTGATGCTATATTTCAATATTTTCTCTTTTTGATAGGGATCATATCCGTTAATGTTAACATTCAAAGTTAAGTGATCTTTTTAAGCTTTACTATTTGAATGGCGTTTCCTTTATTTAGATAAGTGGTGTTACTTTTTCTTCTAGAATGTTGATTCCCTTTTTTATAGACCTCATTGCATCTTGCAAAGCAGAACAGTTCCATTGTTTAGGCTTAATTTGACCTTCAGTGCTGTCATTATAAGAAGTGTGTCCTACAAGGGACATAGTTGCTCACAGAGGAAGTGTTGAGTGGAAAGAGCCTGTGACTGCAAAATACTGTTTTTGTTTTTATTTTTATTTTACTATTTATTAGCTTTATCTTATTTTGTCTTTTGCAGAGCCAAGCCTCTCAAAACTTACACCAAAACTTTTGATTATATAAAATTTTGAGTGTACAGTATTCAAGATGGCACTTACAGCTTCTTACATAACTTTGGTATTGAGAAATGAAAAACTGTTGCAGTAATTTTTTTTTTTTTTGGTCAGGAACACTGCCTATTAGTAAAATTCTAAAGATAAAAACTCATGAACTACTTCCTAAGTGAATGGGCCTTTGCTTTATTTACAGGGAACATGTAACAGAGATAGTTAAACATGGTTGTGTAGCCTAATCTTTGAGCTAAGAAAATAATTTGAGTACTTAGCGCTGTATTTGAATATCATTTATCATATATGAAAAAGGTCAAAATTTAGGTTCTTCCCTAATTTACATGGGAACAGTAAGATTTTAGAATTTGTGATATGTAATTGAAATTCTAAGTGGCCTTGCAGTTTTGCCAGCACTGTAACTTAAACACTGTGTCTTCAATTACTAGAACTTCCATCCTGGCAAAATGGCCCAGTGCCTTGAGCATCTTCTCTACTACATCTAATTTCATTTCTTCTGGTAATCTGCTATGAGTTACCCCATTAAAGTGGTAAAGTTAACCATTTTACAATTAACCAATATACTCTTGTAAGTCTCTTTCTAGTTTATGCTAATTTATAATCAGACTGTTTTCCTTAGTGTCATATACTGTAAGTGGTAAGCATTCAACTACGTTAAGATACACATTGTGTGTGCTCTTTTGAGGAGGACCACTACTGAAACTTTTTACATAATTTTACTGAATTCTGATGGCTTTATTTATATCTTTTCTTTGGAGAAAGAGTCATCAGTTATTTTTAACTATAAAAATCGTGTTTTAAAAAAGTGTTGCCATAACTAATAATTCTGGAAAACACACAGAGTTAGTAGAACTATATTGTTTTTTAAAAAAGGCTTTGTGTTGGATTTGGTGCTGGAGATGAACCTAGTGTCTTTGTATTGAGCTACATCTCAGCCCTTTTATATTTTTTATTTTAGTATATGTGGAGCACTTTATTTTGAAACAGAGTTTTGCTAAGTTGCCCAGGCTGGGCCTGACCTTGCAGTCCTTTTGCTTCAGCCTCTGAGAGTGCTGGCAGGGAAAAAGACTGTTTGGTTTGGTTTTGTTTGTGATTGATTGATTGATTGATTGATTGATTGATTGAGACAGGGTCTCACTACCTAGTTCAGGCTGACCTTGAACTCACTAGATAGCCCAGGCTAACCTCGAACTCAAGGCAATCCCCCTGCCTCGGCCTCCTGAGTGCTGGGGTTACAGGTGTGCTCCCAGTTTTTCACACCCAGTGAAAAACACTTAAATGGCCTTTTAAGAGAGTAAAATGATTCATACAGTCTTTTGTTTGTTTAAACTGTGAATAATACTTTAGTCATTTTTGTTTACTGCCAAAACTCAGAGGTTTCAAGATTAGCATCCTTGCCCGTGAGCTCCTTACTGAACCCAGAAAAAAAGCTCAACCTTATCTTCTGTATTGTTCTGCTGTACTTTGTCCAAATGAGTCTTCATCAGGCATTTGCCATCCAGATTCATGGGAAAAGTTGACTACAACTTTTTCAGAGAAGAACAAGTCCTTGGGTCACATCAGAGTGCGCTCTTGGGACACCGCTTGTCTTTCAGGTCTTTTTCAGGTTGTTTTGGCAGACTATTCTGAGCATTAGGGACCACCGGCTTCTCCCCATTTCATGTACTAGCTGGACTTGGATTTTCTAGAAGGCTTTCAGTTGAGGAATGGAACAAAGACAGTGATAGCCTTCCAACCCCCACCAACTTCAGCTTCCTGCCCACGGTGGCATCTGCTCCCCTAGGGCCGAGTCCATCTCCAGCTCGCAGGGCCTGCCTCAGCTCAGTCTGCTCTCGCTGGGCTTTGGCTCTGGAGCCCCGTCCTCACTGAGTGCTGGCTTAGGAAGACGACTTGCTCTGGTGAGAGCTCATCATACCCCCTCACAGTGCTGGTATCATGCAGACTGGATGAGGAAGATTTTTTGCTTTCTCTGTAGAGATCAGTTTCACTAATGTTTACATTTGGTTTTATGAGCTGTCTACTGGAATTATTAAACTTGATCAAACCTAGTTATGGCCATTCTGGGGTTTAGACACATAATCAATGTTTCGATGCTATTGAAACTTCCTTTTTCTTTCACAGAACTATTGCACAGCCAAGACATTGTACATATCTGATTCAGACAAGAGAAAACATTTCATGTTGTCCGTAAAGATGTTCTATGGCAACAGTGATGACATTGGTGTGTTCCTCAGCAAGCGGATAAAAGTCATCTCCAAACCTTCCAAAAAGAAGCAGTCATTGAAAAATGCTGACTGTATGTATACTTGAATTTCTGTTTTTGCCCTAAACTCTTTCTATGAATTAATAAGACTTTTTAAAGTTGAAAAATAGTAAATTCATTCCTCACTAATATTTTATGGCCCTTCTGTTTGTCTTCTTTATGTTGTTGTTACAGTTGAAAATGGGTAAATACCTGGTTTAATGAAGTGGTTCTCAGCCAGAATTGTTTCCTTATATTTGGGAAAATGAGAATATTTTTTCTTCTGTTGGCACAGTGACCAGGAATGGGAAGTGTTGGTATTCAGCGTCTTGGGCTAGTAATGCTGAGTGTCCTAAAATGTCCAAGATACTTCCTGTCCCACAAAGAATTGATCCCCCCAGAATGTGAAGAGCACTCTGCAAAACGTCAGATGGATTTTGGAAGCCCATTCTGAGAACCTAACCACACTTTTTAACGTGATTGCTCAAGCAGGCTACTGTCTCAAAAGCAAAATTTTTGTAGACTACCAAAGATACATATTGTCTGTTTGGATTGTACATTTCAGCACATTTTATCTTTTTAATTTAACTTTTTATTATTTTCAAATTTATATAAAAGGGAGAAAGTACTGTAACACAACAATCCACCAAGCTGCAATAGTTTTATCAATTCTGTTTCACCATCAGCATAACCTCCAAGACTTCTTTCTCTTCTAAGGGCTGGAATATTTTAATGTAAATTTCAAACGTCCTATCTTTTCAACCAGAATGTCTGCCATAGTAATTCTAGCACAAGCCCTCGTAATGCCATTGCGTCTTAAAAAGTTGACAGTAGTACCTAAATGCCATTTATTATCCATTCCCCATTTATTAAAGTGTCCCAACAATATCTTTTTACTGTTAGTTTTTTACTTCATTTTAGTTTGTGTGCTCAAGTCTAAGTTCTGACAAGGGTCACAAAATTTTAATCTGTTGTAGTTTCTTCTCTTCCCTCTCCTTTTTGATTGTTTTCCTTCAATGTCATTTATATTTTGAAGAAACTTGGTCATTTTTTCAATGAAATTTCAATATTCTGGATTTGGCTGGTTATATGTTCTCTTTGTCATATTTTCCTTGAACTGGTTGTTAGACCTAAAGACTTTTAAATGACTTAGCTGGTCATTTCATTGGATTGGAAGTCATGTAAAATGTGGCTTTTAGGGGTGGAGATTCTCGTTACGATGGGTGGTAGTGTGATCTGCCGAAGTGCTCCTCTGGCAACCTGCAGCCTACTAGCACGCTGGCTGTTGCATCATAAAGGGCTGCAAAATGGCGACTTTTTAAATCTTACTCCTAATTTCTTCATTTGTTACTTGGAATATTTTCTACGAAGAACTTTGTCATATCAGTTATTTGTGTCAGAATATAGACAGTAGAAGACACTGCAGGATAAATGCTTATTTGCTAACTTAGAGAATAATGGCATTGTTTGAAAGTGATCAGTGAGCCTTTAGCTTTTTTGTTTGTTTTTCTTTTGCTTCATTATGAACTCATGTCTTTTTACGGTCAGCGTATCTTATTCTCCTCAGTCATTATTGTCATTTACTTAATATTATGGAAGATACTGAGATAGAAATGCATGATAAAATGATACTCCTTATGTTCATGTCTAGCTAGAACAGCAATCTAAACTCCGTCCAGTATCATTTCATCATCAGTACCACAGCACAGCCCTTTTCCTCTGCCCTCATTGTAGATTGATGTAAATCTCAGACGTTATCTGTGTGACTCTTAACAGATGGAAGTCTCATGTTTTTTTAATGTAATCATTATACTGTGACCACTCCAACACCGCATTTAAGACAACCTATAGTAATGAACTGTTTCTTGGTATCAAATAACCAATATTTAAATTTAAAATTGCCTAAAATGTCAGTTTTTAAATTTATTTGAATCAAAATTTAAAGTCACCAGATATTTCTTTTTATCTGTCTATCCTAGTATTGACATATCCATGAGTATTCTTTAATCTGTACCCCAACCCCTGCAATTTATTTATTGAGACTAGCCATTAGAGATTTCCACATAATATAATTTGCTAATTTTATTCCTTTGGTATAGTTTAATGCATTCACTGTAAATATATTAATATTGCCCCCAAAATCAGAGCTGGGTACTAAAAGGTGAAAAGACAGATTTCATTCAGTACTATTATAATAATGATAAAGAGACTCAAGTATAGAACCACATTCAGTTTTGAAGTACAATAAGGTGAGATGCATAGCTGTACAGCAAACTGAGGGTATCAGTTAATGGGAAATTACTAAGAGCACACGTTTGGGGTAGGGAAATTCTTACTAAACTATCTCTGTAAAAGTCTTGCTAAAAGGCAGGGCAAGGCACTCGTGTCAAGAGTTGGGCATAATGTAGGATTTGTTACAGTTGGGCTGTGCAGACCGGTGACAGGGCTCAGAGAGGAAATCTAATGGAAAAGAATGCTTGGAGCAGCTTGTTTTTTCAAGAGAGAATCTTTGTTAGGGTTTCATCTGGAATCTTGATCATATTGAAGTCTGTTATTTTTTGTTGGTGAAGGAAAAGACTATGTCATGGATGGTCAAGTGTCTTGCAAACCAAGAGGCATGTGATACCTTGTATTCAAGGTATTTTCAACTTAAATTACTGTACAGAGTTTTATTTCACTTTTTTAACTTTGTATTGAATATTAGTATCAATAATAGAGAAAAAGTTTCACTTTCAGGATGTTTTTCCTAATTTATATAGATGTGGTTTTCACTTCTAAAGTAAATATTTGCGGTATTTATAAGTTCTCATGTAGTACAATATGTAGAGGTACAGTGGTGCCTCAGTTCACATACTTACTTCTTTCCATGATTCTGATCACAAATCGAATTAGACGAGAACCATACCAAGTGGTTAGGTGCAATGTTGACTTTATGGGGAAATTCGATTCTGCTTGCAACCAGAATTGTAGAAAGAATTAAATTCATGGACCAGCGTACCACTGTATTTAGAAGATAGTAGTACTCTTCACAACAAGCAGAGGCAGTTGCCATCAACTTTAGAAACATCCTTCTGGACCCCTTTCTACACATGTGTTGTATAGGATTGGGTGCAAATATGTGGAGACATCCATGCAGTCATATACAAAAGCAAATTTCTGTAGTGGGACCACAGTGAACAGTGTTTTCTACTTTGCTTTTCCATTTTCTTGTCAATGAATTCAGGTACATATCATATATCATTCACTTGACATTATTATAAGTTACCTTAACTTTTTTTTTAACTTTCTCAGGTTAAACTATCCCCATAATCTGTTAATTGTTAGTTGTTAGATTATAATAAGGAGCAGTCATAACTTGCCAAGCAGAGGTCCTTTCCTGTGCTCGTTCTAGGCATATAAATAGGTGCTATTTTTCTTTGCAGTATGCATTGCCTCAGGAACAAAGGTGGCTTTGTTCAATCGACTGCGATCCCAGACAGTTAGTACCAGATACCTGCATGTTGAAGGAGGTAATTTCCATGCCAGTTCACAGCAGTGGGGAGCATTTTACATTCATCTCTGTGAGTACAAAAATGTGCATTGTTAAATTCTTAAAATTGTTTTTCATAATGTGATACATGGATATGTTAAGTTTTGTCATTTTCCTAGGCAGATAATAAATTCTAAAAGATGATAGTTTGGTGTCTTTTTCTATCCAATATAGTGGATGATGATGAATCAGAAGGAGAAGAATTCACAGTCCGAGATGGTTACATCCATTATGGACAGACAGTCAAACTTGTGTGTTCAGTGACTGGCATGGCACTCCCGAGATTGGTAAGGTGCTACTTCTGTTTAAGTGACATGTGAAGTAACAGGTTTTAAAACAGAAAAAGCATAACATTCAGCCAAAAATACACCTCCATTTTATGCCTTTTAACTTAAAAAGATAATATCCATATTCTCTATTACTTACAGTTAATAATTGTACCCTACCTAATTTCAGAAATGCCTTAAGACAGTTAGCTTATTTTTGCAAATGTATTCATGACGACCCCCTGTTGTAGTTTTGCTAATTTTGCTGACAGTTCCCTTTTGGTTGTGAACATGTTCAATGGAGGACGCCATTAATTACACTACGACTTTTTTCCCCTTACTAGTGCAGAAATACTGTTGTTTTTTGTGCTATCTACTGTTTACTATTACAGGGCCAAGTTTTCAAAAACATAAAAATTTATACTCCTTTTGAAGTATAAGCATAGTTTTTTTTAACCAGATTCTGCAAAAAAAAACAATTATATATTTATTAAAACTAAGCCAGGCATTGTGGCACACTCCTGTAATCACAACCATCAAGAGGCTGGGGCAGGAGGATTGCCACAAATTGGAAGCCATCCTGGGTTACATGAGTTCAAAGCTACCCTGAACTGCATAGCAAGTCCCAGTCAAAAAACCAATCAATAAATCTATTGTTTTTTGTTTGTTTTTTGTTTTTAATTTTTGGGAGAAAGGCATAAGATTTAGGACTCTTTGTTCACTAGGTCTGGAGCCTGAGCCTGTAAAAATGCTTTTCTTAATAAAATGCCAATAGAAATCCTCACGACTGTTTTCCTTTTCCGAAACTGTGTAACTTAGTTGTATGCTAGAGGTGACCAGGATTTATGAGTAAGTTTGATTCAATTCAGGTTGAGGGTGTTGGGCAAGTAGAAGAACATTTAGTAATACTGTTCCTTAATAAGCTTTGTATTTCTGTCTTTGGTAAAATACTGCATTTTATATTTTTAGGGACTATTTCAGCAGAGGCAGGGTTGGTCTACAGTTGTCTTAAGTAAATATATAAATTGTTTTTTATTTTCTGGTTTTATTTTTCTATGTCATGGTTGCACAAGAAGATTTATATCTCATTTCAATTTAATGAGCTAAAATAAGTGAAGTATAGTAGAATTAATTTGTAAAACTTTGGAGCTGGAGCAAATTACAAAAAGTGCAAAGATGTAGGGAAGGATGGGTATAAAAAGTAAAAAGAAGCAAACATTAATCAACATTTACTTGGTTCTCTGCTAACTCACTGTGTGTCACCACATTGCAAGGACATTTGTTTGTTTTTCTTGTTCCGCAGAAGCACAAACTCAGATGCTTATGCCTCTGATCCACAACAGCTTGATGCAGACCACTTAGAAGGCAGACCCAATCTCAAAGTACTGATTCACTTAGTTTCATGCAAAGCCCAAGTGGTCTGCCTTGCTTGAACTACATGTGTGGTTCTGACTATAATAATTTACTGTAAAAAATCAGACAGTATATTAGAAAAAGTTGCAGTACCTTCATTAATACTCTAGTAAATACGTTTTTCTGGAAATTCCATGACTAATTCTAACTAGTTTCCTTGAAATCACAGATAGACTTTAGCAAACTGTACCACTTTCTATACCTCTTAGCTTCTGCTTACATGCAGTTTCTAAGAGCTGCAGCATTCTTTCATATGCTTTGTTTTTTTAAAAACAGTGTCTTGTTTATATAATCCAGGCTGGCCTTGAATTTGCAATCCTCCTGCCTCAGGCTTCCAAGTGCTGGGGTTACAGGCATGTGCCACCATACCCAGCTAGCTCTTATATGTTTTTTTATTTATTTTTTTAAAGATAATCCTACCTTATTATCTGAGCATTGCTTTTAATGCTCACTAAATGTCAATTTTATTGGAGTGCTTTGCTTGGAAAATATTATCCTTCCCTGACCAAATTTCACTGAGTTCAATTAAGTGTCTTAGTGATAATCCTGTTTTTATGGGTGCTCTCAAAACAGTTCTTATAAACCTAGCCAACTAACAAGAAACCCTTTATCCACTTAAGACAAATACTCATCAAGTCGTCAGATGCTCCCAGGGCGGGTGCAGCTCAGATGTTCTGTCCCTGTTACAGCTGCACTGCACAGGCACCGTCTGTGCAATGGAATTACACTAATAACTGCTGTCCATCGTATGGTGTAGAAAGGCTGTCCGCTGATTGGGTTGAATGACCCAATAAGTTAAACTCATCCAGTGTTTACTTGGCAGGTACAGTGTTTAGACTGTGAATAAAATATTTCCTATCTGCCCTTAGGGCCCGTATTCACTTAACCTCTGAACTATGATAAATATACCGCATAATTACAAAATGACATCATCACAGCAAATGTTTGATGCCATCTTTGGACATATGTGTTTCTTCATTGGTGATCGCAAGTCATTCATGAGCGTCTGTGCAAAGAACTGTTGAGGGGAACAGAAAACCCCAGTCGGGGGGCCATGTGGCTGGCTAGCTGCGGGGGAAGCAGCAGGCGCACAGACAGCAGTCCTCGAGGTGCACAGTGGGAGCGATGTGTGTGGGTGCTCTGAGAGCATGGGAAGCTTTAGAGTTAGGTCATTGAAAAACTTAAAAAGGTATTTCTCTAAAGCCAAACCTCATTGAATTTAAATATTACTTTAAGGCTTCAGTGTTGATGGTTTTGCTTCAGTTTAATTGTCTCACAGGCTATTTTAATTGCTAACATTGTAAGGTCTCCCTTTTAACTTAAAAATTACTATTGGTAGGTTTACAAATATTCTGACTAAAAAAAACTTTTGCAGAGCAGGGCCTGATGGTGCACGCCTGTAATCCCAGCACTCGGTAGGCTGAGGCAGGAGGATCATTGCGAGTTTAAGACCAGCCTGGGCTACAGAGTGAGCTCAGGGCCAGTCTGAATGGTGTAAAACTTGTGCAAACCTAAAACTGTTAAAATATGAATGACATTAACTTTAAAGATTGGGGCTTTACACAGCTGTGGCTTAGATGAAATGAGATGATCCTAAGAGTATAAGTGAGGCACAAGTCAAGTAAGGAAATCTTACAGTACCATGTAGAATAAATGACACTGCTGTGAGCACTTTTGTGTGATCCACTTGATGCTTGCAAAACTCCTTGAGGAGTCACAGTTACGGCTTGCGGAGCAGAGCATTACGTCGGCATGTGGGTTGGGACTGTGGTGGGATTTGTGCGTTTTCCAAATAGTCTCAAGCACCTACTGTGTAGCCTGGCGCACAGCTCAGGCAGGGGGCCTCCCCCTCTCCCCTCCCTCCCAGGGGAGAATGTGTCAAAAACTGCTGGGAAAGTGAAGAAAGGTGGGGACAGAAAATGCCATGTGTGATTCCCATGTCCGGAAGTCCTTGGTGACCTTTCGTGCAGTTTAATAAGTCCTTTCAGTAGAGGCTAGAGGGACGGCAGAAGATGGGACAGTAAGGAAGAGGCCTGTGCTCTCGCAGGGAGCAAAGAAACAAGATGAGTGAGAGGAAGGGACAGTGACATGAGAAGGGCTTTTTCTACTCTTGATTTTCAGATGAGAAATAGTTACACCATGTTTTCGTGCTGGTGGGGGTGAGCCATCAACAGGCAAAATCGGAGTCAAAGTAGTTTCGCTGCATCAAATCTTGCCCTTCTCTTCGTTGTATGTTTAGTGATCACTTTACTATGTTGAGTGTCATTTAAGGTTTGCTAGTCCTGTCTTTCACATAACCACGTGTTCTGTGGATTCTTTGGCTTATGAGATTGTGGAATATAACGGAAAGAGGTCAGGCTGGGCAGGCAGCCAACATTGGGGTTGTATATTGGTTCTTTCCTGGGACCTGGGGATTTTGAGCAATTTACTTTGTCTCTCTGAGCCCATTTCTTGATCAGCAAAACTAGTTTATTCTTGTTTTTAAATTGGTAGATAAATAATGTGTCTAATATATCTGCTGTGACTAGTGCAACCTCAGCCTTAAAGAGATTTTTTTTTTCCTTTGATCCTGGAATATTTGTATATTATCAGAATGATTTTCAGAACTTGCTACTCAAAATATAGTCCATAGACCAGCAACATTAACATTACCTGAGGATTTGTTAGAAAGTAGAACTTTAGGCTTGCCCAACTCTTCAGCACCTGTATTTTTAACAAGAACTCCAGGTGATTAATATTTGTACTAACCTTTGAAAAATGCTGGTTTAGAAGCCACCCCCCCTTTTAAGGAAGTTCATGGAAGAGGGTGACAACTGTCACATTCTGACATACTTACAAACTAAGTTTTTATTTTGTAAATATTTGTCTCTACTTAGGTATAAGACAAATAACTGGTATATTATTTTATAGTATTTACTTTCTATGTACTTTTGACAGTACAAAACGAAAATTTCTTATGTGGATGACCATTTTAATTTTTGAATTATTGAAATACAGATCATTAGGAAAGTTGATAAGCAGACAGCATTATTGGATGCAGACGATCCTGTGTCACAACTACATAAATGTGCATTTTACCTTAAGGATACAGAAAGAATGTACTTGTGCCTTTCTCAAGAAAGAATAATCCAGTTTCAGGTAAGTTTTATGGTTATTGGTAAAATTTATGCAAACTAGGGCTAGATGTGTAGCTTAGTGGTACAAGGCCCTGGTCTCGTTCTCCAGTAACATAAATGAGTGAGTGAGTGAATATTGCAAACTGTGGATTATAAAAACATGAAATTGTGGGCCGGCGATTTAGCTCAGCAGCTTAAGCGCCTGCCTGGTAAGCACGAGGTTGTGAGTTTGATACCCCGGTACCAAAAAAAGAAAAAAAAAACATGACATTCTCATTCGCAGCTAATTGTATCCAAATATATCAAGCTGTATTCTGACATTCACATCAGATCCAAGGCTGTTTAACACACATGATCCTTGGACATGTTGGTGATCCTACCTCAGGGAAGAACTCAGAACTACGAGAATGTTCGCAGAGAAACAGTTAACATTTACTGCCAGGGCTCCTGACCTGGGGAACAGAGATTCCCCAAAATATCTGAAACTAGATGCTCATTGAATCTTCAGAATTTATATGCATGCACCGTACTGGAAAAGCGTTTTACTGAGAGAGGGTTCATATACTCACCAGATTGGGTTCCTGAGATAGTAATGATTCGATTCAGATACTAAATTTTAACTGTGTTTGTTTAGAAGGCTTTCACATTCATAACATGGTCATATGATTTGATGGGATAGTTACATTTTCATAGACAACTCCTTTGTAAACTCCCATTCCTGAGAGGATCTCAGCCGGACACAGGTGGGCTGTGTCCCGGTGCAAGTTTATTACAGCAGGGGTAGGAGCTTGCTGTCAGATCTTCATTCCCTCCTGCTCAGAGTGGATTAGCATCTAACTGTTCTCTAAATATCCAGGGCTCCTGGGATCTTTCCTAGGGAGCCCTGAAGAATTTTAAACATCCATTTTAAATTTCACATACTGATCATATACAAGTAAAATTATACAATGGTGTGATATTAGTGATTGTTATTTAATATGCCACTGGAATATTTTATGACAGAGGTTGCCACCTGTGGAGTTTTGATATTACTCTGCTCACGTTTATTTAAGGATTGGCAAAGCAGTATGCTTCAGGAAGTTCAGTAGTTTTTTTACGAAAGTCTCTTTGTTAGCCCTGCGGTGTTATTTGGTAAGTTCTGTTACACTGTAAGGCGTGTAAAATTCAGTTTCTGAACATCTTTTCTTCATAAGGCCACTCCATGCCCAAAAGAACCAAATAAAGAGATGACAAATGACGGCGCTTCGTGGACAATCATTAGCACAGATAAGGCAGAGTATACATTTTATGAAGGAATGGGCCCTGTCCTGGCCCCAGTCACGCCTGTGCCTGTCGTAGAAAGTCTTCAGGTGAGACCATTAAGTCAGAAGGTTGCTTTTTGCTTTTGCAGATGCGTTCAGCTATGACTTGGCATAATTTAATTTCACAGTAATTTCCATGTTTTTCTTCAAATGTAGTGATCTGGGGTTTTTGTTGCACATTATTTGTTGATAAAAATGAGAATAAGCAGTTTTCCTTACACGTGAGAAAATTAAACCAACTTGTATGTTATCTGAAATACTTTTCCTAGGTTTGTAATCATGCCATTTGAAAGAAACATTTACAAATGCAAACTTTCACAAACTGTCACAATGAAAAATGAATGAGAACCTAATTTTTGTACGTTCATGAAAAGTGTCTCAGTGTGACTTTCTGTTAATTGCAGTTGAATGGCGGCGGGGATGTAGCAATGCTTGAACTCACAGGACAGAATTTCACCCCAAATTTACGAGTGTGGTTTGGGGATGTAGAAGCTGAAACTATGTACAGGTACTAGACACAACTTTTATATCACTCAAGGCTTGTGCGGGGCTTGTGGGTGCATGAGATTGTCTCCTGACCTTGCTTGTAGTGCATTAAACAGTGTTGTCTCATTTCCAGAAAGTGCTTCACATTTTAAAGTGCTTTGTAAAAATGATTTATGTTTCCCCCTCAGATGTGGAGAGAGCATGCTCTGTGTTGTCCCAGACATTTCTGCATTCCGAGAAGGTTGGAGATGGGTCCGGCAGCCAGTCCAGGTTCCAGTAACTTTGGTCCGAAATGATGGAATCATTTATTCCACCAGCCTTACCTTTACCTACACACCAGAACCAGGGCCGAGGCCACACTGCAGTGCAGCGGGAGCAATCCTTCGAGCCAATTCAAGCCAAGTGCCCTCCAACGAATCAAACACAAACAGCGAGGGAAGTTACACAAATGCCAGCACAAATTCCACCAGCGTCACATCATCTACAGCAACTGTGGTGTCCTAACCACCGTTTTTTTGCAAGGACTTAAACTGACCTGAGTGCAGCAAAAAGTTGTCAAAAAAGGAAAGAAAAAAATGAACAATCTTTTGTGGTTTCTTGGGAAAACTTTTCATACCACATGATACTATTCAAAAACCCCGTTACCTGCAAGTGCTGATTTGAGATACAGAAGCCACAGTAAAACAAACAAAAAATGAAAATGTACAAATTTTTGGAGATTGAGTTTTTCAGCTGTTTCTTTTGTTGTTGTTGTTTGGTTGGTTTTTGTTTGGTTTTGTTTAAATGGGCAAGAAATAGATATGTGGCTGGTATAAAAAAAGTTAAGCAAACTAGAAGACACAAATCTAACATAGTTTTTATGGACCAAGGAACTTGTATAAGCTTTATTAGTAAAAGGTACATTTTCACCATGCCTTTTTTATATCACAGTATATAGTACATCTTGTTACCAAATAGGTTGTTGTCCCTGCGCTTTGAGCTTCCGCTCTGAAGTACATTCAGGTTCCAAGCTGGACCGTGCTTGTTAAATAAATTACTGTACCCATCCAGGTTCTTTTGGTCTAAGGCTGGAACTTTTTTTTTAAGCTGAAGTCTTATGACTTTTCATGAGTTAAAATTGTTCTGATTTCAGCAAGTCAACTCTTGTAAAGGTCTGCATATGTTTTTTAAGATTATATGAAGTCTGTGCAAAAGCTTTAAAGACAATGCCTCTGCCTTGCCTGCAATACATGCAGTGTATGTTAACTTAGTCTCCTTCTTTAGTTGCTGTTGGCAGTTATTTGTGTTTTCCTTTTTTTTTTAATGTATTTATAGTGGTAATCCAAGAAGCTCTGACATTCACGTGGAATTCAGTGTAGCCATGTAGTCATTAATGAGTTAATGGCACGGAATATGCTGATATTTGAAATGTCCTCTACCCTTCCCATATATTCATCTGTGTGTTCCAGGGTTGGTTCAGTTTTCCCTGCCTCCTGATGTTGTACATAACTTGTATTATGTGTAAGTTAAACTTTTTTTGTTTTGAACTTGGAATGCTCCCAGCGATTTTATTCAACAAGGTGTTTTCTGCATTGTTGGCAAATGATAAAAAAATCATGAGAAGTATTTGCTACCACGTGGTAGATGGTACCCTTCCAGTAGAATGAAGAAAATCTCAGCAAAATGTTGTACTATTGTTACTTTTTTTCTTTTTCTTTTTCTCCCCCCTCCTTTCTTTTTTTTTTGCCTAGGCCAGAACATCATTGTAATCTTAAAACACAAGATGCTTTTATTAGATGGTCAACTAGAATAGCTGGAGGATAGTACTTTTAAGGAACAGATGGTTGGAAGCTTGTAAAAATGCAAATGTAACTTATATTTCCAATTTTCTTCTGCCTTTTTCATTCTTTCTTCCCCAGTACTGTGTCTCCACAAATGTCCCCTACTTAGAAAGTGTGTCTTTTCCTTTCAGTTAAGATTTGGTTGCATTCAGGGCTGTGCACAGCCTTGCCTAGTGATCTCACCAGTTTTACTTCCATTCCCACACTGCGATTATTACACCTTTGTTCAGTTTCTTAGAAGTTGCAGCCGACTCATTGAGCAGCATGAGTACAGTAACTGTGTGTGTAACGTTACAGGACACAAGTCTGGTGATACAATCATCCTTCTTAGAGTAGAAACTACCTCTAGATTGTGGTAAGCTTTTACTGTCCCATAAAACAGGAGCCACAAGTACCTTATGGATGCAAAACTGTAACTTCTCCAGTGTTCCCAGTATCTTGCTAGTGTCCTGGGCTGGAGTTTCCTTTAATAGACTTTAAAAATCAATTATTAGGGGCATTTTGTTTTTCAGCTTTGCTGTCTTCATCACTCCTTTGTTTAAACTATGCCACTGTAAATACTTTCCTCACATCTTTAAATTGCCTTTTCCTCAGTTTTCAAGGGGAAAGTCATTTGTAAAACACTTTACAGCGGTTTTCTCTTACTAAGAGCCTTTTTAATCACCCGGGCTGCATTGTACTATAAATAGCCTTTTCTCTTCAAAATCTGCTCGGTCACATCTCTGGGGAATCCAATCCCTCCTCACACCTTAAATCTGTTTCAGTGATCAGGGCAGAAGCATTGTGGCCTTATCTTTCTTTGTTGTGACTGCTCACTGGCTGTTACTGGCAGACTTGCTTCTTTGAGTAGTATTTATTCTCTGTTGAGTCATGGAAGTAGTCATTATTACACAGTGCTTTTTGTTAGGGTGAAGATGTTCTCAGTGCTGCTTGATTTTCTTTTTTTTTTTCAAATGGGCCACAAGTTTCCTACATTTCTTGATTTGGTATTTAGTTAAGAAACCATACTAAATTGACCAGTAACAAATGAGATGCTTTTTGAAGAACAAACTTTGCTTATTCAACTGTTAGGTCAAAATAAATTTTCAGGTTCATGGCTTTATTAAAATGAACTTTGGTTCTTTTGAATGTTTATATCTTATTTTGGTTCTTTTGTTTTTTCCTAATAAGATAATTGAAATGTTAGACTGTAAACCCTTTTCCTGTTTTCTGTTTTGGAAAATCCAGGAACATACCAAGGTAGGCATTTTCTCCATCTGTTTTATGCCATTCTCATACCACAGACCGAAGTGTGAAATGATACCTGTTGTAGCTCATTGTTCATCAGTAGTTATTGTCAGCTGCTTTGAAAAAAATCTTCATGGATTTGTGAATCATTTTATGCCTCAGTGTGTAACTCCTGAGAGTGCTGCCCTCCCTCCCCGATGATGGCATTATTAGAGATGTCAGTCACCCTGACAACGGTGCTCTGAAATGGAGAGTGATTATTTACAGTATCTTTGATTTATTTTAAAATTCTGTTTTAGAAGCATATCTTATTCTCTCATTCTATACATTTTCTCAACATAGGCATACAAGTTGAGCTTGTGACCCAGCGCATTTTTACTAGTTTCATTGCATTTGTCACATAGATTGGGAAGGCAAGCTAAAGATGCTAAAATAGAATACCCTTTATGGTTTGAATGATTTCAGAGTTGAACACTAGTACAGTATTTAACTTGCTGCTGACTTTCTTAAACTGTAGCAATTAAAGGCATCTTCGTCTAGAATTAACTAGGGAAATATTTGTCTCCTCTTACTGTACAGACTCATTTGCCATCATAACTGTTAAATTCCTTTGCCTTTGTTTTTAGTGAAACTGGTACCGTCTATGAGCTCACAGAAAATTCCAATGCCATCTTTGAGAACTAACCTAGTCAAGTTAACCAGAAAGTCCATGGGGGGAGGGGTTCCCTTTTGAAACAAAGTACTGTTCAATTATTAACCAAGTTAACTTACTTTGATTTCAAAAGCAGCTGTGTTTCTGATGAGTACTGAACAAATGTGTGTAATTTTCTGTGCCAGACTTTTGACCTTGTTTTCAAGCACTGTACTGTGGGATGGATGGTTAGAAACAATAATATATTAGGGTTTCTATTTAACCCTTTCAGGACTGAACTGTATCGCCTTTGATTAATTTTTTCCCTGTGTCGTGATAAATGTTTGCCAGCATTCAGTACTGTGTTGGTCCAGATGTAGTTTTATATGCTCATTTTTAGTTATTTCTCATACCTTGCAGCATGCTCTACACATTCAGTCCTTAAGGGGTTTATTTTACAAACTGTGCACCTGTAAGGTTTATTAGCAATAAGATAGAAAATCGAGCAAGTTTATACCATAATTTTGTAGAAAAAAAGAATCTGCTCAGTTCCATATTTCCATGAAAAACCTGCAATACGAGCAGTTTCAAGGAATAAATAAAAGAGAAATGTAAACCTTTGTAAAAGTCTTCTGTCGAATGTGCCTGATGCATGTATTACCGTCTCTGATTTCAGAATACTTCATAAAGATAAAATTAAATTCTGTACTACAGTTTCTGTATTTACCTTGCCCTCTACGTCACATCAGAGTGATAATTGTACTAAATTAATTTCCTTTTCAATGTTCTAATTAATACTTTAAGCGCAGGCAATTTTTATGGTGAAATGGGCTTTTTCAACTCAAAAGGCGTTTCCCAAGCTGGATCTTTTAAAGCTGATCTCAACAAAATTGAGAAGTATTATGTAGCCATCACTTGCTTTTCCAATGCAGTGCTACCATTTGGTCCAGTCTTCCAGTGAACAGTGGTTTTTGCCTTTCCAGGTGTGTGTGGGATGCTCCCAAGAACTGGGCACAGACTACTTTTTGTTTAACATCAAGGCAGAAATTTAAGAGGGAAAGTATTTAATTTTTAAGTCATAGAAAGGTTATAGTTCTTCACTTGCCCTCCCATACAATGAATATAAGTAAGAGGATTTTTTTAGAGTATCTTGTTACAAAACATGGTTGAAGAAGTAAAAGTTTAGTTGGATTTTGAATTGTGAGGCCCCTGAAGCTTGAGATTGAGATTTATAATTTCAAATAAGCTTATTTTCTTTGCTCTAATAGTACACAATCCTTTTTAAGTCTTGTCAAAGATAATGTTGTCTTTTGGCCTTGAACCCCTGCATGGTCACCAGTTAACATACAAAGGCAGGCTGCATCACGTTCTAAATCTAGTGAACAAGTGATCCCGGAAGGAAGCTTCCCCCCACCAAAAAAAAACAAAAAACAAAACACTAAAATGGAAACCCTAAAAATGTTTAGCTCTAGGAAAGAGCTGAGGAAAACAGAGGAAGTGTTGTATGTAAAGTGCAAACCAGGTGATTCTGACTCACTTTAACCTAGGGTTAGAGCGTCAGGAATCAGGCCAAGACGGAGCTCTCAGACCCTAGCCCTGTCAGGACCAGTACTGCTGGACATTGCACCCATGGTTCTTGGGTTAAAGATAAGATCGTCTCCACCTGGTGCCTAGGTGTTCAATAAAGAATTTAAA